>CAAKHD010000773.1:125111-139960 GCA_901007705.1 Fistularia tabacaria
TCTGCTAATGAAGCAAGAAGAGACAGGGAGGTTGGTCTAATGGGCCCCACTGGGATCGTTATTATATAAATGTATATATATATATATATATATATATATATATATATATATATATATATATATATATATATATATATATATATATATATATATATATATATATATATATATATATATACTATATATATATATATATACACACACATATATATATATATATATATATATATATATATATATATATATATATATACACACACACACATATATATATACATACATATATATATACACAATATATATATATACATACACACACACATATATATACATACATACATACATACATACATACATACATACATACATACATACATACATACATACATACATACATACATACATACATACATACATACATATATATACACAATATATATATATATATACACACACACATATATATATACATACATACATATATATACACACAATATATATATACATACACACATATATATATATATATACATATATATATGTATATATATACTGACAGCCACATTCACTATTGCAGAGATCATTGCCAAAGTGTCAGAACAGTAAAATAATCACTAAATGTAAAATGACATTAAATGCATCGTCATCCCCTGTTCTGCATGTTTAGTTACCAGGAGCATTTAATTTTAATTCAAGCATTCAGTTTGCGCTTGTTTGTGTTGACTGTAATGGAACACTTGTGTACATTGTGATCGGTCAGTCAAATATAAAAATCCAATGCAAATACAATGTATGAACGTGGTGTGCGTTTCAATGAGATGGTATGAAGACAGCTGGATCACCATGGCCAGCCACTGACCTTCAGGTGCCATTTGAGGGACAAATCCATGATGCTTCTTTTACAGCCAGACCCCACCCCACCCCAGCCCACCCCTCTGCCTCTGTCCGTAATAGCGTGGCTCATTGCCATTTTCGGCTGCAGGACATTTTATGACAGCCATTCCTATGATTGTAGAGCAGGCCAGCGGTGGCAGCGGCATGGCTGAGTACGAGAAACAAGGTGCGGGCTGACCCTGAACCGGCACCTGCACTATTGCTATGGCCACATAAAGGAAGAATAAGGAGCAGTGGACAGGCAAGATTATGACGGGACAGGTGTGAGTGTGGGTTAATCCCAGGTGTTATGAGCAGGTTTTAATATAGATGCGCAGTCAGGATGTGATCGAGGATAATTGCTTTTGAGGTTGTCACAGATGGTGCTGGTTGATCTGTTGGCTGTGGCCAGGCCAAACCTCTGTCAAGGACGTTACTACCGCTCTGATCTCCTTATCTCAACCTCACGATGTCAAATCAGCGCCGGTCCTGCAGAAGCGTGACAATGTGTTCCATTCTATTTCCTGTATTATTTAGCCTGTTGGCCAACTGTACCTGCATGATGCACCATAAAAAATATAATATAGCAATGCCTCATCCCATTCGGTGAGACAGATTCCATCATGTTTCGGGACAATTCTAATTAGGAAAGAGATAGGGAAAAAAATGCTGCTGCAAACTTGTAAATAACGCCCAGACATGTAGACCAAACACCTGACAGACACAGTTTGTAGGAATAAGTGCAAAAGAGGAAAACAAAAGTGATGGGCTGATGGCCACTTTTATATCCCTGAAATGCTGGTAACGGATGACATCGTGCCACATGCTGCGATGATTGTTTGCAGGAAAAACTGTGTGTGTGTGTATGATGCATCCAAACCCTATAATTGATTTTATTCGAATTTCACTTTGCTTAATCTCCCAGCTCCGAGCAAACTCACCGGAGACAGTCCCACAGCGAGCACAAAAAGAAACAGACTCGAACAAGGAAAGCAAGAGTGACAGGGAGCCGCCACAAAATGATAGAGGTCTGCACTTGCCTCTCATCTGAGCTATTCTGAGTAGCTACCATGTCAGAACACGCCCCAGATGAGGTCTCTCAAGGTGGAGAAAGAGCTGTCATAACAGGATGCCTGGAGGGCCGTTCGATCACACCGACAGCTCTGAGACGTGGTAGAGAGTTGGACACAGACACGCACGCACACATACAAGCCATGTCTGCATATGACTGGTCCTGATTATTGCCAGATTACAGCCCTGCAGACAGACGATCATCATTCAGAGGCCACCGTCTTTCACTTTCCATCTTTTTCCCCTCCTTCACGATCTTGTTTTCCTCTTCTTCTGAGAGAACAGGGAGGCAGGGAGTACCGTTGACAGGCCGACTTCAATGGTCATGCTGACAGGGAGAAGATAAAAATGTTATCTCCAATATGATGTTTCGATGTCAGCGAATGGTCCGACTCAGACATTCAGGTGAAACATTTTTCCCCCTAAAGTGTTGCAGAACACGGATCTGCAGAGAAAAGATTGTAAACCCTTACAAGATAGCCCCGAATTTAAACATTTTCCGTTGTCTGGTACAGTGCGACCATAACCCATGTGTTATGATAAAAATGGCTGCCAAAATGTCAAGCCAGGAATAATTGCATTGACAAAATTTAGAAGCGCGCCTTCCTTCTGCTCCCCTCTCAAGCTCACACCATGTTTTCCTCCACTGTTGGAGCGTGTTTGGCCATCCAGTTAGAGAACACAGATGGGCCGGTGTTGTTACAGTGCGTCGGGCCCCGGGGACATGTGTCCAAGAACGAGGCAGCGCTGTACACAGATGCCTCGTCTCATGTGATGCGCGTCCCATTAAAAAAGGAGGCCGGACAGCATCTCCAATCAACAGATCACCTTTTCAAGCATTCCTTTGTTCCCTGAACTCCAGCAGCTGGTGGCAATTTGTTGGCAGGACAGGACACAGCAGTTCAACTTGCCAGTAAGTCCATCATGGTGCTGGGTAAAGCACATGGGTGGAGTCACAAGCGATGAGTGCTGTAAATTAGATGTCTTATTGATGAGGACTAATCCACACTTCCTAAAATGCAGCAATAACTTGCCGACCACATAATCATGCCAACCCAAAAGATGCCATGGGAGGAACTTGTCTATGCCACACTTTAAGGTTCTTGTTTTTTGTTTTTTTCCTTTGTCAACTTGCCGCTCCAGAGGTGATCCGATCAGAGTTTCCCCTTGAAAATCTTGTTGCTGACAGCAATAATAAATTGCAATCTGACCAATCTATTGGTCAGCTTGAACCCCCTAAGTCCTTAAGAGAGAGAGGCTGGGAAAAATCAATTTGCAATTTACATCGGGGTGATGAGTGTTGAAAACACTAAGAAACAGACAGCTCCAAGGATTCAAGTATAATTACATCCCCAGTCAGAATGGGGCTGTAGCTCTAACATCATAATGGGTCTGACAGTCCACTGTACTGAGTACAACCCATACAACCTACAGACAGATTATCACACACAGGAAATGATTCATACCAACAAGCAGTAAGTGCATGACAACATCCTCTTACTGGCCCAGCTTCTTGGAAATGTGGGGTACCTGACTCACACATAATCGCACAACTCAAAGAGAAAACCATCGTGGCTAAGGAGTATTTTGAGCCAGGATGGTGTCTCAATAGCCAGAGGCTAACGCAATGTTTGGGTATCAAGAGACTGACATATGATGAAACCAGATCTGTGTTAAAGGGGGCACTGGACTGTGAGGCTTTTAAGCTATTTTGAATATGCAGAGCAAGATGATGTGCGGATAAATGGTTTCCGTCTCTCCGTGCGCCTCTCTCACAAATACATGTACAGCACGTATAAAGTGTCTCGCACATCCGTGCGGAGATAGAGCCAAAAGTCATACCGAAACACACAGAAGCAGAGGGAGGTGAATGAATAGTTGTGGTTTCAACTATGTTTTGTTTTGTAGGGAGACAGAAAGAAGAGGCAGAAAAAGGAGCAGGCTCAAAGGGTTAAACGTTGGCAAAAAGTGGGGAGGGGACAAAAGGCCCATTGTAAGGGCCAGAAGTGTCCCCGGAAAGGAGGGGAGAGAAAAGAAAGCCACCACTGGCCGGTCCCCCATTCCCATTGTCAGCAGAGGGGAGTGCAGCCACGCATGACAGATGTCCCTGGCCATTGTTTCCACAGCAGCCTCCTCTCTGCCTCCTGCTTTAGCTCTGGAATTCCATGAGACAGCCTCCACCTGTGAGAGTCGTTCGACGCGCATTGCCTCGCCATCCCCGCAGCGCGCAGCCACGCAGACCCGCAAGTTGGGAATGGGCCCGTAATCCCCGAGAGGGAGTTCTATCGGGTGTGGAAGACTCAGGAGATCTTCTCGCTTTCAAAGGGCTTTTCATTTATGGTACCGCACATTTAATCATAACAAGCGGCAGTAAGCGCAACAGACTGGGAGATGAAAATACGTAATTTTCCAATACCGCTACATGAAATCTGACATTCGCAAACTTAAAGATCAATACCAATAAGGTCAATTGCTTTTGTAACCGTTCTGAATTGTTTCGTAAAACATTTCATTTTGCCTCGAAGGCCTTGAAGCAAAATCAATGACCAAAGGGGCTGAGGGAAGCACAGGTGAGAGTCTTTTACAAAATAAAGTCGAGGTAAACTGTTTCTACGGGGCGACGCCGTGCACGTTTTCTCTATTCAGCAGCCCACCATGTGGCAGAGCGGGAGAGGCGGCTGACAGGCTGTCAGTCAAAACAACAGTGTGCCAGTGGGAAGTGAGCGGAACAATGGCCTTGTCTGGTTAATGGGTGAGAGAAATTGCAGACAATCATTCATTTCCATGTCTTACTACCACACTGTCTGTTTTATGTCCTATTCTTCATTTTAGTCTGAGCTGCATTCTGCAGACACACACTCACACAGACTCCAATCAGTTACCCCACCCCCGCTAACATGTTAACATTCATTTCAAACACACACACACACACACACACACACACACACACACACACACACACACACACACACACACACACACACACACACTCACATTCCAATGCATAAGTATAAGAGAGAGAGAAAAAGAGGCGGGGGGAGAGAGAGATCTAACCAGAGTGGAAAATCTTTTTGAAAGCAATGAATGTTTACCATGCTGATCAATGCCTGGCTGTAATATCATTTGTATCAACGGTGAGACAAACACTCCATCAGGACTCAACCATCAGCGATCCTCCTCTCCCACGTCATCATATATTATGATACAGTGTCAAAATACGAGAAAGTTATTCCGCACACTGCTGATTAACAATGCTAAAAAATTGGCCCATTTGCATATAGAGTGCGACAATAAAAGTACGAAAAGAAGTTGACCCAAGATGGACTAAACTATGGAACTAAATAACGCTGACTATACTAATGATATTTAGGTAGAAGTCTAATCTGAGATTCCAAGAACCAAGCTAACAAATCTAAAATATGTATTATTGTATTTAGCATTTTATTTTGTATGTGGTGCGGGGGAAAAGCATCATTAATATTCCATATCATTCACTATTATTCGCCTCATCAGTGCATACTGTATGATTCACTGGTATTGAAATTCTATGATAGAGAGATTTTTATTATCTCTTTTATTTAAGAACTCTGAATTTCAATTTCAGAGCTGTTTGTGTGTCGCTTCTTCTAGTTCTAGAAGTATCCAAGAGGTACATGCATGCCTCTTCAATACTGTTTATCTATGTATAAATTATGTAATTGCAAACTTCAACAGTTAATTGAAATATCCATGAAGTTTTAATGATTTATGTGCAGTGTGATAGCCCACTAGCATTCTGCCATGAATGTTGAAAATGAATATTTTTCCAATTTTGTTGTTCCACTGTGCCTGAAACATGTGTATCCCATGGGCTCATCATATTCTTAAGATCTAATATTTACAATATGTTTCTAAATCAGTTCCTCATCTTCATCGTTTGCTCCGAATGGGAGCATGACTCAAACACTAAAGACACACTGACCTACATTCGTGTGCGGGCTTTTAGGTAAATGTCAACCAAAAACTAAATTAGAGTCACACACGTTCCCCAACCCACTTGTGTTAAGAGGCATGTCGGGTGTCACAGCTGAGAGCTCGGTCATGACAAGAGGAAAGGATCCGCCCACAAAGAGTATTTATTCTTCCTAACTAGCCACCATAACTTGGTGGGTCTGACCTTGAGCCCAACGATGGAGAAAATCATGACATATGGCCAAGTCTCCTCATCTACAGGATGACCCTGGATTGAGCCAGCAGACCCCTGGGTAAAATCAAATGAATGCATGTAAACATTTAGCCCCCTGCGCACTGTGCTGTGATCCCCTAAGCATGAGCTTAGGTGACCCCAGTCAACATCAATCAGACAGAACACAATGGCAAGAGGCGCACGGGGGGAAAGTGTGGTCAACTGCGCTTTTAATAAGCAGACCCGGATGGCATTATGGACGGATATCGGTTCTGTCCTCCCGGAGCGGAGTCAGGCTCGGACAGTCTTGCTCCCTCAACCACGAGCAGCAATCATGAGGAACCCTCAGTGCATGAGCTTTAGAGATGAGTAGATAATCTACTTGGGCAGACTTAAGATTAATCTGCCATTTCTGCTCTCCAAATCAAATCACAATGGAATATATATAGGGCTTATACAATGATATAATGATTTCAAAGCATGGACAGAAGGAGGAACCTCACAGGATGGCCCGTTGTATATTTTTATGGATTTAGCAGCAATGTAATCCATCAAGACGACGAAATCCTAGTTTGACTAAAGTTTATACAGAGTTTACGTAGCCGGAATGGTCATCGCCTCCTGCAGGAGTCTTGAACAAACTGTTTTAATCCAAAACATCTTTCTCACAGCTCGTGCTATCTCCTGGCAACATGCAACAACTACGACAAAAAAACATGGCTGTTTTGACAGCTGCGGGGACAGCATTATCCTATTTCTCTGCCTCCTGAGATATGAACTATCAGCAGAAGGGGAAATGCAGGGGCTGGCCACGCCTTCCCTGCTGTAACATGCTTCGGTTATGTTGTCATTGTGAGCTTTCACTCTATCTGCTTAGCCACAGACAGTTAGTAAACACTAACTGGTGCGATCCTGTCTTGATGCCTCGCTGTCAGCGGGACCGGGGAGTCTGTTAACGCACTCTATCTACATAACGACAAGCACATGTAATCATATGCATGCAAACACACACACACACACACACACACACACACACACACACACACACACACACACACACACACACACACACACACACACACACACACACACACAAACACTGGATATTGTTTATCCTCTGATGTGTGTGGCTGTCAGCTCTGACAGCCCTGACCCTTCATTTCATTACCACTTCTCCTCTCTGCCAGACACTTACAATCCCATTACTGTCCACAGATCGGCCCCAACCCGAGTCACAGCTTCACGGTACAGACACAAACACATCGATCCAGCATCTGAACCGCCAAAAAAGAAAGAAAAAAAAACACGGACAGACAGAAAATGTCCCAAATACGCAGACTTGGTTAGTATGGAAGCGCATTCAGTGAACACGCAGATGAACTAAATGAGACAACACACAATACAAGAGGATTTCACTTTTGACCGGCTTGAACATACTAACGTTTGTTTTTGAAAGAACTGGTTTCCCTTCAAAATCACTCTTTCAAATTTATTCCTTTTATGGTTTATCATACCAGATTGTCAATCAAGAAATGAGTTGCCTTTTAAAAGAAAGGGGGAATAAAAGTCACCATGAGCATTTATAGATATGTTGACTCAAATTGCTCTCCTGCTCCTTCGGGCCAGAGATACGAGGCTATGAAAGGCTATAAGGCAATAACTTGATGGACGAGGCTCTGAAACCACAGCGAGTCCCCGTGAATCCTCCCAAACCAGCTGAAAACAGACTTCCAAGGCTGCTACGTGATGTTCACCGCCCACCCAGGTGTTCTTGTTTTTTCACCAAATAGTGTGAAACTACAAGCGCCGTACTCTTTTCGGTACAAGCTGCTCAAGCCGAGGCTTATTTGCCAAACCTATGTTTGCACTCATATCACCCGGTATGACAGCTTTGCTTTGAATGAACACACACTGACGTTACTTGAACGAGTGCAGAACAACAGAATTATTTCATGTGGTATAAATACAAAAGGTGGAAGCAAATAATGCAATAAGAAGACTAGCATAGGTCTAATACATGTGGAATATAAAGTAAAGCTAATTAGTATCTAAAATGTCTGTCTTTGCTGCTTCATATAAAAGGAAAATGATCTACAAGTAAAATCTACAAATAATTCTGGCTGGTATTTCAGACTTGAACATAATGGTTATTGGATGCATAGAATTCCATCAGTGCCCGACGCGCTGCAGTAAATCGAACTGGGGTGATAATAATCAAAGCAACCCGACAAGATATCCACCACAAGCTATCTGTTCTGGTGTGAGAGCTGAAATGAGGAGGGTTTGTTTTAGAAAGTACAACCAAGACCCAAAATAAGATATGAAAATGTGATTGTTTGTTGAATATCCCCAACTCATTACCATACTACTCGAGTCTGGGGGATTTTCTGTGTTTTTTCATATTGCAATATTTATATTTATACAGCAGAACGTCATCATTTCCGTAACATGAGAGTTGTGAGGTGATCTAAGCCGCTGTATTCTCTCAGGCATCGCTTTGTTTCCTATTTCACATCTCTCCCCCGACTGCTTCTCCTGCCTCCTCTGCGAACCGCGGCTGAGCATCCATGCCCTGAGTGCGCTCGCTGGAGCACAGGGCTCTTCAAGAATGGAGCCCATTCAACAGCCTGCCTCCAGATGCTCGGCAAAACAGTCCTCTAGGCTATGACGGGGAGCAGGAGAGGGGAGAGAGCAGGAAAGGGAGATAGCAATCTGATAGCCTATCATTAACAGCCAAAATAAATTGAAGAAAAAGCTGAACCACTGCCCTCAGTTGCGACATTTAGGGGCAATACCATTATTGTTTTGTCTCCTTTGGCATTCCAAAGAATTGCTATGTTTCACCAAAAGACGGTATCTGTTGTACCATAAGTTTAGCAGCGGTTGTGAATCAGAGATGGACCTCAATCATCATTGCGGTATGTAAACTACTTTCAATGTTTATCTAACTCCCACCATTTGTAAATGAAAAATAAAAGGGAAAATAAAATCAGTCATGTTATTGTCATTTGCAGTCTTCATAAGAATCATTTATACCAAAGCGAAATGAAAACTCAATTATTTAAAATGTTCTTTTCACTTTGAATCATGTGTGCGTGAAAGAAAAATTGCATCAGTCATGGACAAGTTGTTGCATCGCAGCCCCTGTAAGCAGACCCTCAGCTAAATGATCGCTGCGCTGATCTCCTCTTCTTCCTCTCATACAATCTTCCACTACCCTCAGATAAAGTCAAGGGAGAATTGTGAGGCAGAGGTGGGAGGAGAGTGTTAGCGTGTGAGCACTACATGTATCCCCCTTCACCATACCAACAATCTACCAAACCATCTGCACAGCATCTAACTGATCAAATATTTGGCCTTTCAAGGACTTTATCTCAGTATATCAGACAAATCCTCATGTCAGTTTAATTCTTTTGGCAGGTCTGCAGATAAACCTAAAGCAGGAGATGGATGCAGACTTTTTCCATTATTGAGCAATGATACACATTGGGTTGAGCACAACATTTCAGCAACTCAACATCCATTTGGAAATAGTCATGTTCTTGAGGGAGAAAAAAAAACTGCATGACATGGTTTTCTCCAAATAACACCTTTGTCAGTAACAGTTGAAAAATGTCAGACATACCGTGAAAATAAGGCGATGAGACCAAAAACTTACACTGAGGTAATTGGGAGAAGCGCCGTTTGGGTTTTCGGGCTGTACAGTGATGCCTGCGGTGGAAGCGGCCGCTGTGCAGGCCAAGACTGACACCGAGTGGTTGCAGCGGGGAAGTACAGCAATCCTGCAAACAGGAAGCCTTGCATCTGAGTCGAAGCTTCATGGAGGAGGGAAAAATAAAATAAAACTAAGGTCTATATAAAAACGTCAAAAACAAAATGTAAGAATATCATGTTTGAAACCAAGTGTCATGTGATAGTAGATTAAGCAACTGCCTTTAGAAATAATCCAGACATTAAAAACTTTGCGTTTATTAGAATGCAAATGAGTCTAACAACCGTAATCAGATGCCAGACGTTTTAAATGTAAGTCACTGGATATAGAATTACTGACTTGACGATCTATGATGGTTGGCTGTTTAAGTCAATCATTGTGTCTCCCCAAAACAAACAACAAAAATAGTCTTGAATCTTTTGATTGTACCCATTGCACCAATTTATATATATCTTAAAGTCATCTTATTCATTATGATCAACTGTATTTATTCAAACATTTTTTAAATTCCGTTTGTTATAACTCGATACTTGTGCCTTTATTTGGCATAGTGAGCATTTAGCTTCAAGTGAAGGATGGGGAGGTACGACAGAAAGCATTTTCGAGCATACAGCTCCTTCCTACCGACATGGAGTGTTATTGTTGAACGAGAAGTGACACAGGTGGAGAAGCTTTAAAAGGAGATGCGGTGTGCTATTGATTGTCTAACCTGCAGCACCTTGGAAAATCAGAGCTGCAAATGTAATCACCCCCCTCACACACACACACAAAGGTGTTCACCCTGAACAATAAACTGAAGTTTGGCAGCACATCCAGTCAGAAACAGTAAAAATAACAACTGGGGTTCAGCAGTCTAATTCACTTCTTGCTCCTTCTACCAGTGTATTATTTAACGTATCAGTGCTGTCCGCTATATTCACAGTCCGACACAATCTGTTGAAATATAAGACCGTCTCTCCACAACTGACCACAAAAACCTACCAGGGGTTAGATTTGAGCAGACACCAAAATACCAGAAAATGTATTTGACAACAGGTAAATAGGTAAATAAAAACAAATCAACCAAATTCAGGTCATGTTTGGTAAAAGTAGAGGAAAGAAACACAGACAAAAACCGATAGCTCGCGTTTGACAATTGTGTCTTACACGGTTGGACTCGTCTTGACTCCTGGAGGGTTGAGATCAGATTATGTCCACTAAAGTCCTGCTAAAGTACAGTTTTCATGGCCTCCTCTCCAGGGAGCTGTGGATGAAACACCACTAGAGAGCAATGTTTAGCAGCATGGACTCAGCAGATGTCTTCCAGTGGAGAGCAGCTCTGAGGACAGCGTCAGGATAGACTGAGCCCCACCTGCATCCTCATCCACCCTTCCAAAACATGAAATATATGGTTTGAATTGCTGGTTTATTTCTGTTGGGAGAAAAAAAATAGATTGATAAATCTGAGGGTTCTAAGACTTTTTAAATCATGATCATGGAGTGTAAAAAAAAAGGATTAAATACATTTTGTGAGAGTTCTTGGATTTTTAAACCATGACCATGGAGTGTAAAAAAAATAATGACATACATTTTATGGACTGCACTAATAATCACATTAAAAAAGGTTTTCAAATGTAATAGCTATTAATTGTGTAATAAAGGCAATGTTTTTCCAAAACACTTACAATGGCGTTTGGTGGAGAAAAGTCACCAATCAATTTCCTCACAGCAAAGATGCCTATGTTAGATGAGCAATTCCAAATGCAAGATAAAAAATAAGTTGATACTGACAAAGGAACGGAATGGGATGCTATCATGTGATATTCATGCAGAAATAGTGTTTCCGGGAGCGAACAACACACGTCAACACATGTCAAGCTGGTTTGTGAAGTAACAAGGGGGGAAGCATTAGGAAAGAAATTCTGGTCGAAATCTTCTTGTCGTGGCAACTGGACTCGAATTTCTTCACTTGAAGTGTGAAATTTCAAGTGAAGAAATTCAAGTCCAATTGCCACATCAAGAAGATTTCGACAAAAATTGTCCATGACCTGGATGACTGAGAACCTCCACAGACATTAGGAAAGAAAGCTGGATTCAAAATGAAGAAGCGTTGATGAAAACGTACAATGACAATCAGCACCGTGTACAAATACTTGCAGATAAATACCATCGTCTGCCGCTTATCCTACTCAGGGTCGCGGGGAATGCTGGAGCCTATCCAAAAATCAGATTACCATAAATCTGAGAGCCTATCCCAGCTGTCACCGGGCGAGAGGCGGGGTACACCCCGGACTGGTCGCCAGGCAATCGCAGGGCCACATATAAAGACAAACAACCATTCACACACTCTCTCATTCGGGGCAATTTTCCAATTAACCTGCCGTATGTTTTTGGACTGTGGAAGGAAACCCACACAGACACGGGGAGAACATGCACACTCCACACAGAAAGGTCCCCTTGTCGGAATCAAATCAGGGTCCTTTGTGTTGTGAAGCTGAAGCGCTGACCACCGCGCCACCCACACACACTTCTACTACAATACAAAAATCTGCAATGCTGCAAATTAATGTGCTCAACAGGCTTCTCCTTCTTTTCCTTTGGGCTACTCCCATCGGGGGTCGCCACAGCGAATCAACCTCTTCCATCTAACCCTATTCTTTATATCCTCTTCTCTCACACCAACTAACTTCATCTATTGTTAACAATTATTAAGGAGGGAAGAATGCAGGTCTTGGTATTTGCGTCATGCACCACGATTACTTCACACCTGCTCCTGAGCAAACAACCAAGACTGGGGTCTGACCATTGACTTGCGCAGACAACAAAGAGATCAACTTTGATCCAAGCCGTCATAATGAGGAAGAGGGCCATCAGCTGTGGGAGGTGACCCGGATGACACTCCGGGACACCTGCTGTCTTCATAAGGTAACAATTCGGTTCATTCACCTGAGCACAGTCCTTGTGGATTGTCCTGTTGCGGACGGTCTTCTGTGGCTTCACCAATATCACCCTGCATGTCCTCCAGAGAGGCAAATACAGCAGATAACTGGACACAAATTAAAGTTGGCCACGGTGAGTTTGCACCTTTAGACATAAGAGTTGCGTCTGTTATCTAAAAAAATGTGTGTGTCAAACGTGCATTTGTTTGTGATGGCGGTTCTGTGCCGATTAGGTGATCTTAGGATGAGCCTCATCGTGTGGTGGATGATCATTCTGTTTCTCTGTGAGCGCAGCAAAGAGATGGTGCTGGATAAAACTGGAAACACGGGAAGGTGAGTTAAATGAACGTTTCAATCATGTCGGAACCATGCGTCAAATCGGGGTTTCATTTATGAAATTGTTGTTCAATCATCCACCGTTTCCGTCAGATGGCACTCACATCAGATGGTAAAGGGACAGAGCAAAATCCGAAACCTCAAAAGGCACTCGGAGGGGACATTCACCAGTGATTTCACCCGTTACCTGGACAAATTTAAGGCAAAAGAATTTGTGGAATGGCTGGCCAGCACCAAAAGACAGGGGTGAGTAGAAAGGCATCAATCACAGCAAAACGACATTTTTTGCAGATCCACCGTAGGACCTGCACACAAGCAATATAAACACTGAACTTGTATTTAAGTAGTATGTCATGTCAAGACAACCATCAAGTTGAAATTGAATGTATCCTACGCTGGTTTGCATTAAACTCGTGTATATTTATTGCAGGTGTCACGAAGGCCTGTTTCAGATTGCAGCAGAAGTTTGAGCCAGCTCAGACAATATCTGTGCTTTATCAACACTCGGCTATTGAAGAGTTTGTTCAGCACATATCTTTTACGAGGTAATTACCGTTTGGAATTTCTGAGGAATTTCTCATCCAATTACAATATTCAAAATGATGTGATGTCATCCTCACATATCCTCGCCTTACAAGTACATGGGGATGTGTTTTTTGTTTAAATTCATATCTCTGCTGTAAATAAAGTGAAATGCAACATGATATAAATATTTGATACGCTTTTTTTCAGCGTGGAATTCGATGGTTTCTGAATTAAAGTTCTCAAATTGCAGTTGTGACGTTCACGACTGTCCATTGAAAAAGACGAGAAAGGGGAGACACACTTCTTGCGTACATACTTATGACCGCAGGGGGCGCTGTTGTCGAGCAAATCAGCCGAGCCAAAGGAACTGAGGCTGATTTGGAATCCTCCCCCTGTATCTGTGAATGAATGTGTTTTGTTTTTCCTGTTATGTCGAGATTATATATAACTTGCATAACGTCCACACACATTGACATTAGTCGCACAGTGAGAAATGTAAGGTGACATGTAAGGTGACATTCGGTGCCGGTTAATTTTTTTTGGGCAGAGCGGAGGCACAAGAGGGGCTATAGATTGATGATGATGATGATGATGACGTGTGTTCTAAGCATATGTGTGTGTTAAAGTCAGATGGCTGAGGGGAAAGGGAGGGGGCGATATGGCTTTCATGAAGGTGCTCCTGGCCATACGTGCGATGGAGGGCTCCCTCTTTGGCTCCTTCCTCCCTCCTCTCTGACTCTCAGAGGCAAGACAGCATGAGGGAGGGATCAGAGAAGATGGGGAAAGGGGAACACCAGCTGAGCACAGACACACACACACACCTATGATTTCAGTGTAGGGTTGAAAGGGGATCAGATACCAGGAACCCCCCCCCCTCCCGACACACACACACACACACACACACATGCATCTGACCACTTTCACTTACAGCCTTGCAAGCAGCAGAAGAGTTAAGGATGGTGGAAGGGTGGGAATGGGTTGGTGTATCATGAGTGGGACACTCCTGAGCAGTGCACTGTGGAAAAGCATCCCCTGTAAATGATCTAGTGATATTTTTCAGCGTCTGGGTCTATTCCAGGGAGAGGAAACAAAAATAAATAAATAAGAGGAATCCATGACACATGGCAAACAGCGTGCCGTTGCACGGAGGCCCGTCCCTGCGGCCCCGCAGAGAGTCACATGCTCCGTAGCAGCAGACCTCGGGAGGAGGCGCTGGGATGGGAGGATGGAGGGGGGGGGGGGGGGGTGG
>CAAKHD010000773.1:139980-177480 GCA_901007705.1 Fistularia tabacaria
CTGGGAATATGGCCGCCCCCCCCCCCCCCCCGGCTCACTGAACCCCGACCCATGCTCCTGTGTGACCGCCTCAAGCTCCAGCAGGCGGCCGGCGAGATGCCGGTACTTTGCCGATTCGGCCGCCGCGGAGTACGATCCGATCCCCGGGTGTCGCCGGCCGCTCCGCCCCTCGACTCCGCCGCCATCACATCCGCCCTCCGCCTTCCCAGGACGGCGTCTCCTTTCTCCTCCCCGTGCACCCCACCCGCGGAGGTGTCGGTCTCCCCGACGGGTTTTGCCACTAAACTGATGGAGGCAGCGGGCCAAACTGGGAGTGTGCTGCTGAGTCAGCCTCCACTGCTGCATTCATTTATCTGCACTGCAGTGCTCCACCACCACCACCACCACCTCTCTTTTTTCCCATCACACACACACACACACACACACACACACACACACACCTTGCTGCACTCTCATACAGCCATGGACCAACGGGGTCGATGGTCAGTAATGAGTAAGTTACGATTCTCCAAATGTGCAGATTATCCTTGACAGAGAATGACAGACGGATAAATCCCACAGTCCCAGGAGACAGCAGGGAAACGGGTGGTGGGTACCACAGACTGTGTGACTTGGAGGAGGGGGTGGGTTGTGATGTGACAATCTAGGGAAATGGAGATTTCTGTCATCTATTTGCCGTAAACGCTCCACTTCGGGGGCATCATCTGCATACCGTAGCACCTTTCCTGCAGTCCCTGTGTGAGGAGTACAAACACACAAGATGTGCCAACATGGCCATTCAAAGCGCTGCTCGCATGAGGATGCACAGTCGCTGAGGCTGACCGTAATCTCATACCTCTGAGCTATTTACTTTATGACAGACCACAAACAAGAGCATGCAGTGCAGATGGACTGCATAGTAATGGGCTATAGTACATCTTCTGCCTGGGAGGGGGATGTTAACATTGGGCTCTTAACAAATTCAATAAAGCCATTAGGTCTGAAAGGCGGCCTCTTACCGCACCGCCACTCAGCTCCATTTCACAAGATGCTGTGTGCTCCGCCTGCGTCCACAAGCAGCAACGCAAACGTAAAAAACAAGTTGGTAAACACTACTCAAAGTGGACACCTTGAATCTCCGGATTACGGAAGGACACCGCGATATCTTTTTGTAAGCCAAATCGTTGATTATTGCCGTCATTCTACATTTCGTGAAGAAACAAACGCACACTTGTAACTGGAAGGCTGCTTTATTGGTAATAAAAAGGTTCGTGCTCAAATGAAGACAATCTTTCATATATTCTTACCGAGAGTCCAAGTGGTTGTGCAACACACCATCATATTGTTCTGTATAATCCTCTTTTATCACGGTGTCAAATGATAACAACAGTTTGAGAAGCACTTTCAAATTTTTCAGCTAAAGGAAATTAAAGACAGAAAAATAACAAAAATAAATAACTAAAAATGAAAAAGCTCAATATAAACCATGCTGAAAAAGAATGAGTCCTATAATCGAATATCAATAGAAAAATAAATTTCGGATGGAAACAGAAATCTAGAAGAAATCAAACAGAAACTAGAGAAGGCAAGCTGCTTTTTCACAAGCCAGGTGGGTGACACACATAGCACTAAGAACAGGACAGTTTTTGAGTTTAGCTGTTTTTCTGGTAACATCACACACTGTTGAATATCAAGATGGAGTGGAGTGTCTGGATGATCCTCCGGCAGTATTTCTGACTCAACATCCCTGATTAATGTTGTGCTCACCCCTAAACCCCCAACCCTCCACGATTTAGAAACATGTTTGGTTTTTTCTTTTTTTTCTTATTGTTGTTTTTTTTTTGCTTCGTTTTGTTGATTTTTTTTGTTTTGTTTTGTTTTGTTTTGTTTGTTGTTTTTTTTTTTTACATTTTTTAATGTGGTATTGACATCCAAATTTGCAGAAAAAGCAGAAAAAAAGGCACATGCCATTGAGTGAAACACTACAAACGAACCGTTCAACAAAAGAAATATGCTGATGAGAAGCAAGTACATGATGGTATGTACGTTGTAATGGCACTGATGTGTGGTATGGGGAACAAAAGTCCGGGGGGAGGAACCATATCAGGGTGTATGAGGCTGTCAGTCACGTCCTCCAGGAAGAGATTACTGGTAGAAATGGTGGCAGTGAAGAGAGTCACTTGTGTGTTTGTGTCCGTGACCGTGGGTGTGTCCTGTATACTCGGTGAAGGTGAGAGATTTGACAGTAAGTGAGAAATGTGCTGGTAACATTATGCTTTTTCGTCATGATCAGGCTACAATCCATGGCAAGCAGCTCCAGTAACATCGCACATGAGCTATTCCCCAACATAGAAGGGTGCTGGAAACAACCAGTTTTAGACATCCACTGAATGTGTTGCACATAAATCAAATGTGACAAACAGTGTTCTTCTGTTTTATGTATATACATATAGACATATATGTATACATGTATATATCCTTTGTATTATATAATATCTATATTTCATTCAATTTCCGTCAACAAAGTGAAAAGTGTCTCAAAAAATCCAAAAGGTAACAAATGTGACAAAGGGCATAGCTGGAAGCCATTCTATATTATTGTTATTATTCTTTTTTTTTTTTGATTATTAGTAGTAACATTTTTAAAATTCCGTATTTACAAAAAACACAACAAAGCATGCCGATAAAATAAAATCATATGATACAGTATTTATAGTTTCTCTCAAAAAGGTCGTTCTTTTTCAGCAATTGTGCCATTTACATCATAGCCTGCACTGTACATATATATGTTTTGTGTTTTCTTTTTGTCTTTTTTTTTGTTTGTTTGTTTGTTTTTTTTTCTCCATTCAAGTGATAATGAGTCATTCTAAAACGTTTACATCCAAGATGAACATGGGGTTAATCGGATGACGTTGCTCACTTCTCCTGTGGTTCTCATTGGGAATGTATTTGGTTTCAGTGTGCAGCAGCCAAACTGATTTGGAGACCTCCTTATTGTAAACAGACCTCAGTTATTGTTACAGACAGGGGGTTCTGGTACAGGCAGTGTTAGACACACCAAATGGCATTAATGGTGTGATGACGGATGCCAGATTACTCTCCAGCAATACGTTATAAATAGGACCATCACGCCAGTGTAGAAAAGTAATGGCAGGAACACCGAAGGAGGCTGTTGTGTCTTGTCTACCACGTGACAAAGCCTCAGGTTCTTTATGAAAAACACCCACAAAGCTTATTATACAACATAGCTGCATCAATGTGAGGCCTGCTGATGCTTTATCTTGACCAGTGTTAGCGTCTCTACCTCCATCTTTGCCTAATTAGACTTGAAGCGGGTGATAGTGTTTGAAAGCCTGCAAAAGTATGTGAAGAGATGGTGAGAGCCTGGGTCCAACACCACACAGTGTTTAAGACGTCCCACAAAAGCACAATGACACACTGACAAACATGGGACTTTCAGCACTCCAACTCAGACCAAAGCATTATTCCCTTCTGCTCTCCAGGTTCACTTTCTTCTGATGGCAGTCAGTCAAAAACCATGAAGGGAGGGGCTCTAGATATATTATTGGTCCACATTTATTACCCATCCACCTCCCTGGAATACCAGTAGAAACCCACGTCAATCCACGATCCCCTCCCGGGAATTCGTTCTCCATACATGCGAGGCACAAGGGATGTCCTAATGATAATGCTCTTGTATCACGGCTGTTTCAGATGGTCAGTGTCCTTTTCACTGATCAAAGCTTTTTCGAAGAATGATTGCACCACAAGGACATCTGAGGACTTCAAGGCTTCTTTTTTTCTCTAAAGCTGCCAACTCAAAATTGTCTAAAAAGCACAATCTAACAAATCATTCACTGTGAATTTCTGGTGTTGATCTGACTGAGTATAAAACAGGACATGTAATGAATTACTCATTAAATGCGCTATCTCCCGTGTACTTGAACATACGTTTCCTCCTCAAGTAGCCCAAAATGTGTCTTTTCCCTTGGAGCTATAACAAAAGATGGGTTATCCATCGGCACACAGATCCTTACTGGTGCCAGATATGGTTCCTTGGCGTGAAACATCACCTGCTCTCGTAGCCTTAACAGGGACCACGGGTAAGTAAAGAAAGTGACTGTAGTATAGACGCAAGTAAACAAAGGGATGTAAGCCCCAGATTCAGTTCAGGACTATTACCATAGCTTCCAATCTGTGCATCCTCAACATGAGGGTATACAACCATACGCGCACAAACTGACCACTCCTTTATACTATTAATATTCAAAGCAGCATAAAACCCTGCGAGTCTGCGTATTTGGGTGATCCAGCCGTGACTTCTGAGTGCTTACATCCTTCATTCACCTCAAATGTTGAGGAAGGGGTGGATTCAATGTCCCGTCAGTTAAAAATCAAATCAAGTGAAGGGCAGGATTATATGATATTGTCTTTTTTCACCAATATTCTACATATCAATATCCAAAATCTTCATTTCCAGTTATAGTAATTTCTCCAGTGGACAGCCTCAAACTTATATTCAAGCCACTGCAGTGTTCTGAGAATTCGTGTCTTGTGGACTATGATTACTCATGCATGATTCCTGATCAAAACATGCCTTCATGCAAGTCATTTCTATGCATTGAACAAGCACAATAATTATTATTTATCTGAAACTCGGTCTGAGCAAGTCTCCGTCAGCTCACGTCAAAACAATGACTAAACCCCCAACCAGTCAGTGTGAAAGCCCATGTAGAAAAGGTCCTTTTCAATGTCAGTATAACAAAGAGATGAAAACAATTTGTGACATGGGCTAAATGTTCTCTCTTTTTGCTGATCAAATGATGTAAAGATGCAGGTCTACTCAGCACAAACAAACAAAAAAAATGTGTCTACAATTCTGGGTTCCCCTTTCCTCGCTAGTGTTCTCTTGCTAGCTAAACTTGATTATTGTTTTCTTCTCGATAAAGATGGTAAACTCAGTGTTACAGACCCTCCTTTAGACTGATAATGCAGTTCTAGTTGGAGCGGTGCAATCCAGTCCTGTGACATTGGGCTCCAGAAATGGTGGCGGCAGGGTTTTTGCAATTCTCCAATCATTAAGCAGAGATTTCTGTGCCATGGCAGTTGGTCCCCAAAGAAAAGTGTGTTATTGGCCAGCGCACTGTGAGTCACAACTTACTGTATTTGCTCTTCATTTCTATGAACTTGGTCACTATGCCGAAAAGTTCCACAGTAAACTGATTGTGTTTGGTTCAGCTGTCTCTGATGACATAAGAAACCACATTGCCTCAGTAGTATTAGAGTCTGTAAACATTTTTTTGTGTGTTTTTGTTAGGATTTTTACTTGCAAATGATCAGTTTTTCTACATTTTTGAGTTTTTCGGATCAGAGTCTCATCTCGCTGCGTTTACTTGAATCGTGAGAGTCACTGAACCCTAACACTTGGATTCCCACTCATCTTTTTGGTTTTTGTCCTTCTCTTTCCTGGCCCAATCCTCCTTGTTTTCATCCTGCTTTTCCTTATCAGGTTTGGTCACACTGTCGTAAGATGGGAGGGAGGCTGTGGATGGCGTGCTCTCCTTCTTCTCTTGGTTGGTGCCACCATTCTCAAGCTTGTCGTTAGTAAAAGTGTGTCGCTTGAAGATGATGCCGCGCCTGATGAGGTGAGCACGGTATGCATTCTGGATGATTCTGGCAGAGATATCTTCCTGTTTGCGGCGAAGGGTGGTGGTAATGGGTTCGTACGACACCTTGGAGGGGTTGGCTGCCACAAAACGCTCCTCCATCTGTTGCCTCAGCATGTCCAACTCACCACTGTCACCCAACACACGCTTTGTAAAGGCAAACAAGATGTCCAGGCAGTGAATGCGATCGCCGCTCACCATAGGCATGTCCATGGCAATGAGTTCTATAGTGTTTGGCTTTGGCACGCGAAGTGGGTGCTCCAATGCATCAGCAAAGTCAGAGAGCTTGGCAAAAGTGATAAACTGAGAGGCGGTGGGGTCGAACTTCTCCCAGATTTCGTAGAAGGTCTCAAAGTCATCCTCGCTGAGGGGATCAGCACTTTCCTCTGTGGCCACACTGAAGTTCTCCAGGATGATGGCGATGTACATATTCACCACAATCAGAAAAGAAATGATGATGTACATGACGAAAAAAAAGATTCCAACGGAGGGGTTGCCACAGTCGCCCTTCACAGAGGTGCCCGGGTTTTCATAGTTGGGCTCACAGTCTGGCGGGTAGTTGAGAATCGGCAGGAGCAAACCGTCCCAGCCAGCTGACGTGGTGATCATGAACAGGATGATCATGCTGTTGCCGAAGGTCTCAAAGTTGTACAGGTCGTCGATGCCTGCTCCGTGTTTCACGTAGCCAAAGTTAGACATGCCGAAGATTGAGAAGATGAACATGACTAGGAAGAGCAGTAAGCCAATGTTGAAGAGGGCTGGCAGTGACATCATCAGAGCAAAGAGTAGAGTCCGGATGCCTTTAGCTCCTTTGATCAGACGCAGGATTCGGCCAATACGAGCCAGCCTGATCACCCTGAACAGGGTCGGTGATACAAAGTACTTTTCAATAATGTCGGCCAGGAACATACCTGAGAAAATGGGAAAAGGGAAGATTTACAGAGGCAGAAACTGCAAAACAGTAAAAACCTTAATGAATTTTCACAGTCACTAGCTCACTGTCTGTGCTTAGTACAGCACCATCATCCCCGAACCAAAAACAGCCGCTCTCAAATTTGCTCCGTTGCTTTTCGCCGTCCACTTCCCTCAACTCACCGACAATAGACAGGATGACCACAACCACATCAAAGATATTCCAGCCGTTGGTGAAGTAGTAGTGGCGAAGAGCAAAGAGCTTCAGCAAGAACTCCGTCGTAAAGACTACAATAAAGATGAAGTTGACCCAGTAGAGAACGATCTCTGTTTCATTTGACTGATCATCTGTTTCCACCATCATGGTGACCATGTTGAGGCAGATGAGGATCATGATGGAGATGTCAAAGACTTGCTGTGTCACAAAGTCAAACACCATACCCTGGATCTTGTTCTGTGTGGAGGGAATACACAAAGAGGAACTGGGGCTCAGAGCCCTGATTAAACGAATACGATCACTTGGTTGGGTGAGGGCTCATACCTGGGGACGAGGAATAGGTTTTTGAGGCTTTTTGGACCCTAGTTTTTTCATGGCATTATAGTATTTCTTCTGCTCCTCTGTCATGAAGATATCCTGACCTCCAAAGTAAAGGGATGAAGCAAGATTTGGTTACAATCATGTTCTAATATTCATGGGACTTTTTCAAAAGAAGATATTAAAGAGAGTGAAAAGAGTCTTATCTTTTTCTTTTGCTGGTTGAAGTTATCAATGATCACACCAATGAAGAGATTGAGGGTAAAGAAGGAGCCAAATATGATGAAGACCACAAAGTAGATGTACATGTAGATGTTGACCTCATATTTGGGCTGGTCTTCCACCTTGGACAGAAAAAGTGCGGGGGAAAAGGTTGTGTAAGACCTGCTTGTTTGCGGCCTATCCAACAGAGATTCATGTGACATTGACAATATTCAAGATGTAAACATACGTTTCTGGAATCCACAGCTGCATACATAATGTCCATCCAGCCTTTGAATGTCGCCTTACAGAAGAAAAATGGTTACAATGCAATTGATGAAAAGCAGAATTCATTTTCAATTCTTCAAAAGAATGACTAAACTCCAACCAAAATGAATGCATGTCCTGTAGTAAAGCTTCTGCATGAGCAGGTAAATGGAGAAAAACACATGGGGAAACTGAATGCACAAAATAATCAATCACAATATAATGCGTCAAACTACCGTGGAAGCAAATTGTGTAAAAAATGATCCTTATGTGAGGTATATTGATAAAAAAGCAAGGTGAGATTTATAATGAGAACAAAGCGATCAAACAAGATTTGCAGAAAGAGAGGAGGAGCGACACTCTCACCACTTGCAATAAGGCCAGGTAGCCGGCGCCCACATTGTCAAAGTTGATTTTGACATTCTTCCACCTGACTTCGGTAAAGTTTTGTTGAATGAGAGCCTCGCATTGGGTCTTGTTGTTGACCTCGTCGACAGAAAAATATTCCTCTGATGTTTCATTGAAACAGAAGTAGTACTTGCCCGCAAACAGGTTGACCCCCATGATACTGAAAATCAGCCAAAAGATGAGGCAAACCAGCAACACATTCATAATGGAAGGGATGGCACCCACCAAGGCGTTGACTACCACCTAAACCAGACCAGGGAACACAGGATATGACAGTGTGAGAGCCAGGAAACAGAACCGGACCATTCCACCCTGAAACGGACACTACATACTTTTATGGCCGTACACTTCTGCAGTATTTCAAAAAGTGACTCAGTCCATGACTAATAAGAGCAGTAACCTGTAACAAGGATGACGTCTTTTACAAATTTGGACAGCTATGTTTTAAGTGTAATCTTTACAACGCGGCACATAGTGCTAGTCTTGTAAGTTTTTTTACATGAGATGCGGACCTATAACAGAGTTACGTGACAGTTGCTCTAAAATATCCGAACAGACAATGTTCTGGGATACTTTTCTACCAATCTCGCAGAGCACCTGCATTATTTAGATGTGGGAATATTTTTACATGTTTACCTCAAGACGCTGGAATCACAAGTGTAGGCCATACCATTATGAAGTGTCCATTCTCACCACCCAAACCAGATATGCTGACATTATTCTAATGCTCAATATTCTAAATAACCTTTTTCCATAATTAGTCCAACACAAACAAAATAGCACTAAAGCGTTCCAAAAAAATTTGTAATTTTCTACACCACCCCAATATCTATATTTTTTATTTTTCTACCACTCCAATCTGTTTCCCACATGTTTATCTTAGCCGGTAAGAAGCTCAGCACATAGTGGACTGTTCAGTACCAGTGTTAGGCAGGCCGACCAGCAGCTCTCAGGCAGACAGCTGAGCATGCATGTCTTTAGCAGACTTGTTTTGTGGAGCCATGTTCCCTCCTTGTTACAGACAGGAAGGAGCTGCAGAGCAGGATTCTCTCAGCGTGTACACGACCTTCAAAGGCTGTAGCGTGTTGAAATTTTCAGATGTGTTGCGCGGAGGGGAAACTGTGTCTCATGCAAAACACTTAAAGAAAATGGCTGATTGTAAGCCTGCAATACACATCAATTGTAATTTAATGTCTTTCTTCAACGGTCTCGCCATTGTACTCGCTGAAAGAATTACTCGTTGTGCTATCCTAGGTACAATTGAGCTGCTTATAAATTCTCTTTTTTTAAAAAAAGAAAAATAACTAGGCCCTACTGTGGCAGAGCATTATAAGAAAGAGGGAAAATGGCTTTCAAAAATGCTGAATGTGCATCGGCAGTTATCGTACATGCGTGTTACATGGCATCTTGCAATCTCAAGGACTGCTCAAATCAATAAATAAATAGATAGAGAAATGTGTGGATAGAGAGACAGCAGCTGGAGAGATAATGGAAGAAGCTTTATTTTTGCATCTCATTTGCAATTTTGGTATTTATGTGGGTAATGAGGGTGTCTGACCAGTATTTATATGGCATTATGGCTGAGATGAGGGACGAGGAGCATTTGTATTGTAAGCCCGCTCATATTAAAGGCAGGTCGCTAAAATGATGGACTCAAACATAATTAACACGTATTTCTATCTTCCAATGCTAGAATTAGAAGAAAAGATATCCTTTTAAAACCTTTGGAAGCGAGTTAAACTCATACAGGTTTGTCAAGAGACCCAAAATAGGTTAACAGATGGCCAGAGATGACATAATTCCTGTACGCCCGGACAGCTTGAAAAGTTGGGACCCAGATAACAAACCAGCATTAAGAGAAAGAGACAGCAAAGTATAAAGTCAGAACAGCCCATAATCATTGCATGTTAAGCAGTGCAATGTGTCAGAATGAAGCTGCACTATTCACTGCGCTGTTGAGTTGTTTTGGCCCCTGAGATGCATCGTGCCAAAACACTCAAATCAGCTCGGATGTTTAAGTTCTCAACATTCTAACTCTCCAGAATCTCTTTCATATGGTGTCTTTCATCTCTCCATTCATAGACTTCCCAATTCATTTATTTATTGCTTGGACCTTAAATTTACATTTTCTGTTCAAACAAAATGGTAACTCAATTGATGAACATATACATGATTTAAAAAATGGCACAGCAGGATCAAATTCCTCTGTTTATTTTCTCTTTTGACTACTGGACCACCCTCACCTCTTTACCACATATACCCACTGAATGAGGTCATTCATAGGGCCATCGGTATTAGTATTGATGCACTATTAAAGAAAATCTGCCCTGAGTTGCAACCCCAAAAATGACATCCTCTTATGGACAGGTCTAGTTCCTTTCAAAAAATTAACAACATAAACCGAAAAAAATTTCAATGGCCTATCCACAGAACGATCCATAAAGCCTACCCAGGGTCTAAAACGATGTCGGCTCAACGGCAGCAACATTGCATTTTAGTCTCTGGATATCTGGTATGAATGAGACTTCAGATTCATTTCTAGTCAGACCTCCCACTAGATTATTGCAAAGGTCTCCTTAAATTGCTAGTTTGTCATTTTTGGGACTTGTTTAAGTGGTGGAACAAATTTTCTATTGGGGATGAGAGTCTTGCCCGAACGCTGTCCTGCTAGTCAATCTATGGGTCACCACCCACTCAGACCCCGAACTCAGGAGTCAGAGTTTATCTGGGCCCGTTGTTGCCTCCCAGTTAAACTTCCCGTGGGATTGGAAGGCAACTGGAAGCCAGGGCCTGCCGCTATGTGGTGCCATGACATGACAGCAGTAATGCCTTATGTGAAATGACAGCCGAGCATATTTGCAAAGCTTCTGCCAGCATTCCAAAAGGAAAGCACTTGAAGTGATTTTGCCAATTTCATGTGGACAGAGGTGAGGAGAACTTTACATTACTGCCTGCGACCAGACTGGACTCTTGACAGATCAGTCCATCACATGGCCCAAATCACAGTGCTGACACTGGCAGAAGCTTAACAAATACTTTCCTCCCATAGCCACAACACTGAGTGTGTGGTTTCTGTCTCAGTCCCTGAAGCAGAAAGATCCTGGACAAGCAGGAGAGAGAGTGGTGACCCTCCAACGGTCCGGTCCAGCCGAAACCGGGTCGAGGTGGAGTGAATAGTGGAGGGATAAGAGGGTGCGAGGGACGAGGAGGAGGAAGGGAGGGAAGGGCTGGTGCTGCACAGTGCTGTGCATGTGAGTCTGGGGGGAGGAGTGAGGGGCTGAAGTGAGAAGGAGAAGCTCAAACTAGAAGACAAGGCAACCAGTCCAAGGAGAGTAAGAGGTAAGAGAGTCAAAAGAAAGAGAGAGAGAGAGAGAGAGAGAGAGAAACAGGAGGGACTACGGGTGACAACAACCAGATGCAACCTATCACTACAACCAGTCACGGAGACGACCAATCGGGTGTGTATTTGAGCAAGAGACGGCAGAAGCAACCAGAGGGTCGTGTTCAAACAAGGGCTCAATTCCAAATGGGACAGAGTCCTCTGACTGGTTGTCTGGCGGCCATCTTGTGTAAAGTTTTGGTGTGACTGGTTGGGCAGTGGTTTTGGTGTCCTGCAGCTCCCTGGTTCCCGCTGGTTGTTCTCGATGCCAAATGCACTGAGGGATGGTGTGAGCTGGGGAGGGAGGGGGGTTATGGGAGCAAGGGGCATGTGGAGTGGAGGGGGGGGGGTTCTTAATTGAAAGCAGTGGTTGAGAATCAGGCCAAATGAATTGATAGTTATTGATTTGAATGCTCTATGAGATGACATGTAAGTTTGGCTGGTTTTGACAAATTTCACATTCATTTTGGCCAATCACAGGGGAAAAGATGGGATACTCATAGGATTCTTGTTTTGCCACTTGTGTGATGAGGCAGCTTCTTCAAAATATACTTCTTGGCAATTTTTCGGAATGAAATAAATCATTTTGTACATAGATTTGTTATCGGATGATTCAATCAAAATGGATGTTCTATTGCAATACAACTTAACGTTAGTTTACTCAGTCTCCCAGCTGCATCATGACTTGTTTGTTCGTTTTTCGCTCTAACAAAGGCATGGTACAGGATTGCGAATGGAAAGGTGACATTTTGGTTTTCATTTCCTGTTTTTCTTTTAGAAAAAAAATCCCCCCAATATTTTAGACTTTTTTGTTCTCTCAGGTTGTTTCTTTTTTAGCTCAGTTCTAGCATGCTTGAAACTGTTGAATGGGCATGCGGAAGGATCAGCTGCTTAGCTTTGGATCTTACCCTCATCCCTTCAAAACGTGACAAGGCTCTGAGGGGTCTCAAGGCCCTTAGTGTCCTGAGTGATTTAATGGGCCCTAGATCGGAGTAGCCCAGCGCATTAGCTACAAGGCTGACTATAGACACCTACACAAAAACAGAGAAGCAAAAGAGGTTCCAAACTGTTAGAAGTGAGAATATTCACTAAGGAAGAGAAACGGCCCTGGCATAGGCGGAGAGTTGCTTAACATACACACATAAATCTATGTATGTATATGCATGTAAAATATTGCATTTATACATGTATATACACTGAGAGAGAAGGTTAATGTTTAGTATAGGTTTTATGTGTGTAGTATTTTTAGTAGCAGTAGGCCATAGGGGTTGTTTGTCAGTTA
The DNA here is from genome assembly GCA_901007705.1 of Fistularia tabacaria. Classification (NCBI taxonomy): domain Eukaryota; kingdom Metazoa; phylum Chordata; class Actinopteri; order Syngnathiformes; family Fistulariidae; genus Fistularia; species Fistularia tabacaria. The sequence goes on from CAAKHD010000773.1 coordinate 152,610, forward strand.
TTTGGGGGCAGTTGACGAGATGTGAAAAGTCCTTTGTACCTGCAAAGAAACTTGCGGTTGAGAGAGAAAGAGAGGAGATAGAGACATAAGACTCAAATAGAGGGTAAATTAGGCAGAAAAGAGTGCTACATGATTCAGATACAAGCGAAGGGACTGGGAGCAGAGGAAGAGATGTTGGGGAGGTAGGAAAGGAGAGAGGTTACCCTGTAGGAGCTGATAAAAACCCAACAGACTTGAGAGCCTTACCCTTGCCCCTCTAACATTGTCTCTCCATGTCGCTCTTGGGCTGAGGCATAAAATCCCATATAATTTAAGACAGACAAACTAACGGAACCTAAGAGAAAGAATACAAGTAAACATGTACAAGTGTGTCATTTCGCCATTTCTTTCTCAGACAGTCAGTCAAATTGTCACACAGCATTAAGAATCATAGAGGAGAGCCACAGTCACGTTAACCACACACGATAAACAGGGATGGAGGTTAAGGGCAGACTGGATATAGTTATTAGCACTGGATGGCACTGAAAGGACATAATACACAGAGTACAGTCCAGTTACACACAATTAACAACATTAACGAAAGTAACGGCACACAATTTAAAAAGAAACTGGCGCAGTCCCTCTCGTGTCCAGTGGCAGCCACCATGGCACAACTCTTCAGTGCGTTTGTTTGAGACATCCATCGAATGGTTTGATAGCCATGGTCGAATGGCAGCATTTACATGGAAAATACTAGTGTCAGAAATGCAAATGTATTGCAATATTATCCTCAGAGATCAATGCAGACGTCGTGCCGTGGACCCTATTGCTCATCTCAGCTTAACTTAGAGACGGTATTGCTTCGTTAACAAAGGAGGAAATGGACGATGGCGAATGCGGTCAATAAGAAACACTAATGTTCACATGAGGGTTGACGAGAAGTGCGGGAAAAAACTTAGCGCTGATGAGGCCGCCTAAAGTGCGTAAACTGCCATTAAAGATTTCTGCACGAGGAGAAATTGCAAGGGTTTCTTTGGCCCAATGCAAAATGTTAAAAATTCCCGGGTGCAAGAGTCAACAGCTGTCTTTTAACTTACGTTGCACAATAATTGACTGCTCAGGATTAATCATATTGTCACTCATATATGACTATACATATGTATTGCTGTTTTATGCAGTAAGAGCACATATTGGGTGGATGCTGGAAAGACCAAAACAGGGGGAGTTCCAGTTTCTTACAAATGAGGAAAATCTCAACAATGAACACATGTGAAAGCACCCTCGACCAGCCACCGACACCAACCGCTCAAATCACCGCATGATGTACACAACATCCAAAGCTCATCAAAGTCACATAGGGAGGATTTTAAAAGGCAAAATCTTCATTTTGACTGGAGCCACAATCAACACTATAAGCACCAAAGAATTTCAAAAATAGTGACTAGCTAAACACTGAAAGGACAGCGGCAGTAAGCCAGCGAGGATTCATACTCCTTCCTCTTGATATAGACCTCAAACAACAATGATTTGATTTGATTTGATTTGATTTGATTTGATTTGATTTGATTTGATTTGATTTGATTTGATTTGATTTGATTTGATTTGATTTGATTTGATTTGATTTGATTTGATTTGATTTGATTTGATTCCATTTGATTTGATTTGACAATGTTGAAAGCTCTAGGCCCAGGTTGTCCGCAGAGGTGTCTTTGACTTGTATTTGAATATTATTTGTGTGAATTTCGGCAAGGCATTACTTGTGTCACAAAGCCTCTCCTCTTCGGTAAAATAAAGAACCCTGGTTCTGCAATGCTGTAAGTTATTCGGAGACAGTAAAATAAAGATTTTGCCTTGATCTACACTACAGTGTTTGGGGTAGTTGTCACCTTCAGCCTGACCCCTTGGAGTGCACCCATTTGGGGTGCCTGGCCTCTGTGTGGTAGTGGCCTCAGTGCCTCAGCGTCCTTCTCACAGAGCTCTGCAAGGCAAGGCCAATGACATCTGGGGCTGTGATCCCATGATGACGATGCATGAACCAAACAGAAATAAAACAAACTAAAACCAAAGGGAAAAAAACAACAAAACAATGATAATAATATGAGTGAAAACGAAAGATGAATGGAGAATGACACCTCTTAGCCCCATACTCACACACACATTAAGAAGAATCTCCAAAATACTTGTTTTCCACTACTCAGCAAATTTTTTAAGATAACCTTTCCATTTTCAGTCATTTTTATTTTTTTTTATTAATAAGAATCCCTCTTTTTTGCAATTGCTGTATCTTGAGCTTGTCTACAATGATGCACAGTTCATACGTTGACTCATCTAACACTTAAATCTTTGGCGTAACATGTATCACACCCCGCCTTCATATGACGATGCATAACATAGCAGCATTCTTGTGAAAAGAAGGAAGACATGGATTGAATGAATGAAAGAAAGATACAGTAACACAAGGGATATGAGGAGGAACATAATCGTAGAAATAGTCAGGCATGTTCACACTGAGAGAAAAATACAGGCCGGTTTAATGATGGTGCCCCCCCCCCCTTTCTGAGTCCATGGCGATGTTTTCACCCCACAACACAGGACAGCAGAGGGACATTTAGGCCACATCACAACCCAGACTCATCAAGCACACTTTTATTTTTTTGTTTTTTTTTGTTTTTTTTTTTATGTAGGGGGAGTGCTAGTGAAGACCAAACTTACCACTGGATGCCTGTCACCCACCATCATTACATCTCAGCACAATATCACCACATTCCTGAGGTAACACTTTCAAGAGGGAATAAAAGGAGGATAGGGGACAGAGGGGAGGAGGGATATCACTCTTTGTAAAATGTTCACAACTTGGGAAACGTGGTGACCTGCACTGTCCCAAGTGTTAGGTTTGGCCAGACACCTACAGGAGTGGGAGTGCACGGTCACCTGGATATATACAGCATGTACTGAATGTAAAATATTTACATCATTACAATGTTATCTGTGTGTATTGTGCACATGTGTGTTGATTTTCAGAATAGAAGTTGAAAAAAAGGTTGTTTTTTCTGAGAAAATGATTAAAGTACTTATTCGGAACATTACGATAAACAAGGAAAAAAAGAAAATAGTGAGAAAAACAAAATAGTGTATTTAACCAATGTGTTTTGTGTGTGGGTGGGGGGGTGGAAGAAGGTGAGGGTACAAGGTTACAGGAGTTTATGGTAAACCAGCATGGCAACTTCTGGCCATTTATTGAAGTCCATTCACAGGTTTTGGCTGAGGTGTTGGACACTGCGGAGAGGTAGTTAGTTCAAGAAGAAGGACAGAGTAAGGAAACTCTAACTCTATCCAAAGGCATTCTCAGTTAAAAGTTACACGGTGCAGATTACTAGTTGATCAATACACTACTACTTTACTGTTCCTTCAGTGATCATTACACCCTCAATTCCCTCTATTTCATCCAAATCACTCAGTTCTTTCAACAACTCATTCATCCTATCTCATATAATTTTGGAAATTGACAGAGTGAGATGAAACGGCGGTTCTAGAATAGAGAGAAGATTGTTTCCTGATCTGGTCCTTCAAACTTGACTGACATGAGGAGCAGAGAAGAACACAGAGAGAAAGGACAGATGCACGTATCAAACATATTACAGGTCAGAGACAAAGGCAAAGACAGACACATCTTTGAAACGTCCCATTGCTATGAGCATTACTTGAATATGATCTTAATCAATAATCTGCGTTATTGATTGCTTGATTCAGTGATGTGTTCACTTTTCAATGATTTATTTTTCTTCATCTTCAAATTCATTCTGAAAATATCTAACGTGAGGGGAAAATCGTAATTCTTCATTCAGAGGAAATGTCACACATATTCAAGCGTCTCAAACTGACGAACCAAGTAAAAACAAAAAACTGGGATTGTTTCTCGATGAGTTAAAAAGGTGATTAAGGCATGTGTACATTTCATAAGGCCAGACTACACACCGTCTTGTAAGACACTATGCGTATAACATACGTGAACAAATTAGATTGCAAACGACATGCTTTTTCACCTGTTTGATGCAGTACTTCGCTTATAACCTGTGCTTTCAAAACTAACCACACCCAGTAGACAACAATAGGTGCAACTCTAGATATAGACTTATAAAAACACCTGTGCATCAGTATCATAGACCCTAAGCATAAAACACATCCCACAACTCCATGGCAGAAAAGACAAAATATCACTTTACAGTTTCATTCAAAACTGCAGGAGTAAGCCTGCTGTAAAGAAGAGGGTATAAATCATTTCTGCCGGTATGTTGACCAGGGTGTGGTTCAGGGCCGAATTACTGCCCCTCGACTCTAATCGAGTAAATAGGACAGAGGAGACAAGGGCTTCACTTACATCCACAATGAAGAAATCCAGCCAACACCAGGCATTGGTGAAGTACTTGACAAAACCATAGGCGACCCACTTTAGCAACATCTCTAGAATGAAGATGTAGGTAAAAACCCTGTCGGCATACTCCAAAATGATGCGAATAGTCTTCCGTTGCTCGATGTACACATCTTCAAAGGCCTATAGAGAGACAGGAGGCAGAAGTCAGCGATGACAGTACGGCAAGTGTGCAATCGTAATCAAATCGTACACAGTTATACGGCACACTCATAGATAATTACTGAAAATGATTTACAAGAAAACAGAAAAAAGTATGCAGGGCCGTTTGCAAATATACTAGTGGTAAATAACATGCTACAGAATAGGTTCCCGAGCAGCCCCGCTTCCCATGGAAAAAGAGCCCCTGCTTGATAAATGGGAAAGTTGATAAATCACAGGCACTTCCCCCGGCAACTGAACTCACTAATCAAACGTGCTCTCGCACTGATCCATTTTACATATCCTCAGCCATGTACTTTGCAGACACTGGTGTCTTAAAGACACGCATTTATTTAACAACTTATCAACTCACCAGGGCACCACTACTGAGAAGGATCATGAAGATGATGAGGGTCTCAAACCAGTTGTGCTCCACTATCAGGTAGCAGGTTTTCCTCAGGAACCACCAGCTCTTCCCCCAACCCATTGTGATGTCAACGTCACAGCACTTATACTTGGCCACACAGGCTGAGCACACAGAGGAGGAGGGGTGTCAGGTTGACAAAGAGAGAAGATCTGAGGCATTGGTTTTGATGAAACTTCAGCCATATTCAGCCTGTCTATGTTTTTCACGTTAATTTTACCCTTATTCCCGAATGCATTTTGATCAAATCCTGACTGTTTTAGGAATAAAGCACCAATGCCTTTAAAAGTAATCATATATACCAGTTGGTGGGCTTATAAGGAAAGGTTCCTTGAGAAAAATGTTTCTATAGATTTTGCCGTCAAAATACATGCAATATTCCTCATGGTACATAAACCATCTGGAAGTTTTAGAACATTTCAAGGAAATTATCTAAATGAATGAAAGAAAGGGCAATTCATGGGCTCATTCAAGCCCTTGCCTATGTACAGAGACAGACAGACAGACAGACAAACAAACAAACAGACAGACAGACAGACAGACTCCATGGATGAATGACCCTTTATAATGAAACTGTCCTTCACCCTGCTGCCCTATCATTTTTCACTCAGCCCTGGGGAGTCTCTGTGCTGTGGAGTGGAGTTAATGGGTACGGTGGGAGCAGTAATCTCACCATCTGTCCAGCAAGGCTCTGGTTCCATGTATTCCTCCACTGTCTCCACCACTACCACCTCTTCCACATCTGGTTTGATGTCGATGGTGCTGCCCTCCGATGAGCTGGTGTCATCCAGCTGCAGAGATGCAAACAGCGGATAATTGCAGAAACAAATGTAAATCATACAGAGCCAAAGAATTGCTAAGATCCTCGGAGGCACTCTCACAAGAAAATTTCATAATTCATATTATTTTGTTCGGGTTCCAGCTTGATGTTACAAAGTGGGGAAAAAAACATTCAAATATCAGCTTTTCAAAATACCTGTCCTGAAGACCACATCATACTCATCTAAACTCAAATCCATATGAAATGGACGAACATCTGGTCTGCTGAATGCACTCTTACAAAGACCAACATAACATATCCATTTTACCGACACTAGCTTCCCCCTTGGCCAATCTAGATGATGAGTTCATTAATGAAGCAACATTAGCCTTCGAGATTGCAAAAGTAAGGACATGATCATGGTTATAGTAGCTGAGGACTATTATGGCGGCAGCAACAATAATAATAGTAGTAGTAGTAGTAGTAGTAGTTAAATATTGAGACACCATATATGTATATATTTGGAGAACATGATATTTTCAATACGGCAGTGTCTGTTATTTATCTTTCATTGTCTAAAGGACATCAAGAATACACACTAACACACACATATCTCACCTCTTTGCTGTTCTCATTGTCCGATTCGCTGCTGAAGTCCTCTGTGTTGAGGTTTTCAAAGTCAGATTCTCCAACCGCAATGGGGACGCAGACGGTAAGGTTTGGGTTGTGGATGAAGGACATGTGGTCCTCATCAATCATGTACTTGCCAACACTGCTTCCAATGCCGCTCGTGGTACCATTGCCATTCTTTGCATAGTCCAAGTCACGGTTAATGTCCACCCCAGTGTGGTTAGCAATGCAGTTCAGCTTCTTGTCATACATGTCGTCCAAAGGCTTCTGCTCGTCTTCCATCGGCGGTTTCTTCATGAGACTGGCCACAAGGATTCGTACCTTTGCTTTTATCCATGCGATACCTTTCTTGATGCGCATGACCGAAATCTGTAGGTTGTTGGGTTCCCCGTCGTCATCTGTTGCAGCCAAGTTGTCGGCGCTGAAAGAGCTCAGCAGCAAGGCAAGAAACAGGTTCAACACCTTTGGACAGAAAATTTAAAATGTATAAGTTGATGTACAACTATAACTTTTCGTTCTCTGAACCACAATTCTTTGATATAGGTTGAGTGATAGGGCAAGTTGCACTCACCACCAGGTTACCGATGACCATGACCATCATGAAGACAATGAGACACATGGCCTGGCCTGCTACCTCCATGCAGTCCCACATAGTCTCAATCCACTCGCCACACAACACCCGGAACACGATCAGGAAGGAATGGAAGAAGTCATTCATGTGCCAGCGTGGAAGCTCGCAGGTGGTTGAGATCTTACACACACAATCCTTGTAGCTCTTGCCAAACAGTTGCATGCCCACAACAGCAAAGATGAAGACGATGATGGCCAACACCAGAGTCAAATTTCCCAAGGCTCCCACTGAGTTGCCGATGATTTTAATCAGCATGTTGAGGGTCGGCCATGACTTGGCCAGCTTAAAAACTCTCAGCTGGAATGAGGTGAGCAAAAAGTAGCTTCATGAATTCTCAGAGACATTCTCGTCCGAATAGAATACAGCTCTCTTCTTGAGAGGACTACAGAACATATATACAATTGTGTTATCTGCTTGCACATGCAGTTATCTTCCTATTTGCGTGACAAACAAAGTGTGTACACTCTACTTTCTATCTGTATTTCTATATGCAAAATGACAATTTACCAATCGGAATGACCGCAGGACAGACAGGCCTTCAACATCAGCCAGCGCTAACTCCACTAAACTCAGTGTCACGATGAAACCGTCAAAACAGTTCCACGCTTCTTGGAAGTAGTAATAGGGATCCATAGCCACCAGTTTGAAAAGCATTTCCCCGGCAAAGATCCCCGTGAACACCTAGCAAGTAGGAACAAACACAACCTTAAAAATATGAAAGTCGTTAATAATCTGTCTTCTGGGAAAAGCAAAAATACAAAGCATCGTTGGATCATGGATAGTAAAGGAAAAAGCATCACTTTGTGTACGGTAATATAGTAATTGCACGAATAAATACAAAAAGAGAGGGACATAAGCCAATGAGCATTAAAGCGCTTATCGCAGGAACTTGCCTCTCTTTCGATTTAAGTCCACACAAGGTAAATGAATAAAAGTTAGATAGAACAGACATGACAGACATGGCAAATGAAAACAATTAAACATTGAAGAACAGTTCATCACAGAACAGAATGAATTCATCAGTGCAAGGGTTTAAAACATTTCCATGTCTGCATTTTCTCTGGGACAGTTCATCTAAACACTGATAAAATATAAAGTATAGTATTCGAGCTGTCCATTTTGTGAAAGAAAAACCCACACTCATGGCTCTGTTATACCATACACCATAGTGCCCCTGCTCAATCCAATTCAATTTACAAAAAGTCCTAATCATGACATGGGTAAGGTTGAGTATCCAATGTTATGATTCGGGCCAAGTTTAAGAGCCCCTAATTGACCAGACTTCGTTAAATATTAACGCAGGTCATCCACCGGTCAGCCAACAAGTAGATAAACAAGCTTGTCCCAGTGAAATAAACAGTCATGTAGTCCCTTCATACAATTGGGTTCGGGGGGTAGAATCGGGACAGATAAAGATAGGATCATGTGTACACATGGATGTGAAAACAGTCGAAAATCTTTTCTTTCATCATTCAACTGGCAATGACACGGCAAACCGTTTCAGGTCGCAAAACGCACGTTTATTCGCGGAGAAACTATGTCACGCAAAATAAAACAGCGAAACCTGTGCCACTCACCAGATTTCCAACGGACAGCATGGACTCAAAGTCGGGGGTCATAGGGTAGTGCTCCATTGCCATGAAGAGAGTATTGAGGACAATGCATATAGTGATGGCTAAGTCCACGAAGGGATCCATGACAATCAAGTTCACAATCTCCTTTATCTTCAACCATGTAGGACTGCACTCCCAGATGAGGAATGTGTTAGAAAATTTATACCAGCATGGCGGACACTTGCGCTGGGACTCCTCGAGTTCTGAAGACATAGCGCGAATCATACATCAAAACCAAACATACATGTGAACTTGAGGCACACTGCATGCCAAGGATTGTATGCAAATTGTATGAAATTGTATGTATCTGATTATGCTGGATATGCAAAGCAGCTAAGCAGGAAATTCATGTCAAACTAATCAACCAAATGAGAGCAGCCCTAGTTAAAGAATAATATGAGAGCAGGTTAAATAGCTGGGTTAAAGTGGCAGTACCCTCCACTAGTGTGTTGGTAATGACGCTCATGACACTGTTGGCCCGCTCTTTCCGCCCAAAGGAGGTATTGAGCTGGTCCACAGACACCATCAGGGAGCCCGACAGCTTCTTCTTCACCTCAACCTCAGTTGTTGGCTGTTAGGAGGAGAGGAAGAATCAAGCACCCATGGAGAGGACATGAACACCATCCCAGAGTACCACCGATGGCCGGCGGAGGGAAGTGCACGACAGCATTGGCAGGAAAAAGTCGCTGAGGTTCAGATTTTCGTTTGGGTGGGGTCAGGATTGTGTCTCATTGTTTTCTGTCTCAGTCCTGGTTTTGAGGGAGATGTGTGTATGCTGAAAATTCATGCAGGTCTCAGCCAAAGAGGTAGCAGACATCTAAGGCTACTTGACCTAATTGTGTGTGACAGTAATTAGCTCTTCCCAATTTAAGAATAAATGTATCGTGATATTTTATGCAAGGAGAGCTTCATTATCATGAATGTGTTTTCACTTCTTTCATGCAAAAATAGAGGCTTTGCTGTCATTGCAATATAATCATCAGGTCACATGGATGTTAAAAAATGTCTCCCAAATCTGGCCATTTTGTTGTTATTTGCAAATTTAGGCGAAATTATCTTTGTAGTTGGAAACCACACAATTTATATTGCAACCATTTTAAAGAAAATAGCATTGTTAGAGGATTATATGGACGCAAGTGGTTCAGATCAATCCAGTTGTCATGCATGAGCATGCTCCAAGTCAAAGAAGAGGAGAGGAAATTACAAACACCATAGCCATTTTTGTACTCATCATGCTTGCTTGCTCTACTTTAGGGTTTAGTTCTACCATGCTAACTACCATGAAACAAAACCAATTCAGTAATGTTGACCAGGGGGAGTTTGGAAAACAGAGAAAGGTCAAGACAGACAAGGACAGCAGCCCTCCATTTGATCTCAAATTATATTATCACGGCCTGATAGGACTGTGTGTGTTACTTGTATATCTGCTTTGGAATAAATTCTGTATATTAGGAAAGCAGATAAAATTGTCTGAGGCTCTACAGTGCTGGTCCCCTCTGTGTCCTCCGCCTCCTAAAGTAGATCTGCCCACACAGGCACACAGAGGACCTGGAGGCCTGGAGGAGGAACATATCAATGCACTGGTGCATTTTAACGCATCATTATATGCTGTGGGTAAAATTGTTAACGACAATTGTGTTTAATCACTACAGTGTGTCATACAGGAACTCAATGAGATCCAACAGATATCTGGATGATTAAAATCTTCCTGAGTTTTGATCTTTATGACAAAATGTAAAATGTCACCAAAGAAGCATTGGTATAACAAAATTATACCTAGTTGATTGTCACTGGTATTTTGTGAATGTGGTGCATGTACTGTAAATAATTTAACAACAGCATGTAAACACTGACATTAATCAAACAACTAAATTGCTTGGAAGTCATTGATAGAACCAGTTACCAAGCTATCGATACAGGGCTGGCTACGGTATATAATTAACCAAAGGGAAAAAAAAACATTCTCCATCCTTTGCCTATTGTCGGAGGGCAGCATACACTGCAAGGGCAGGGGGGAGGGGAGGCGCGAGCGGTTAGCCAAGAGATACATACGCACTTGCAAAGATGACAGAGGGGGTAGAGAGCCGGAAAGAGAGGAACGGACGAAAGGGGGGCCATGCCTAGATAGGTCTACTCATTGACTTCCTTACACTGTCGTCAGTAGCTGCCTTATCTATTTTCACCTCAGGCAGAAGGCGTCCACCGGGCCCAGGGCCGATGAGAGACACCACGCCGTTGCAATCCACCGTGCTGTTCCTCTTCCCGTGGTAGCCGCTGTAGCTGCTCCGCCGGTACGGGCTGAAGAGGGAGCCCCGACGCTCCTCGCACTCCTCCACCGTGCTGTGTTCATCGTCTGCAAACTCGTTCTCTGAGCCGACATCTTTGCTGCGGCCCTTGAAACTGAAGATGCTGCTCTTACTGTTGTGGCGGGACAGGAAAGGGGACCCGGGTATACTGAGGAGGGACTGGAGGTAGAAAAAAAATGAGGAAATTAGCGCGATTCACGGTGCCTCGGCCAATTTTTGAATTACAGCACGATCGCACGATCATTTTTTATGCAGTTTGTCATCACTTAGAAAGGTCAGAATGAGAAGAAACATCTGTGGGTTGTGGTGAGTTTAATACAAGATAATAATTCCTCCCTGAGGCTGCATATTCTGCTAGAGCAATGGAGACATAATAAATAATAGGCAAACACATTACCTGGTCAGTGATATCTGACACTGTCAAGGTAACACATTCACACAGGACGGGAATACAGACAGCTGATACAACATGGTGAAACGCGTGACTCATGACGACATTAATCTGGGCTGCGCTCGCATTTGATATGTCTATTATGATTGATGCAAAGTATGCTAGCTCAGCTGAAATCATGTTTCGACAAAAATCCTCTTCAATCTAAAGTGAACAGCGATTGTAAACACTGCAAAACCACAACTTGACGTAAAATCAGTGGGCCTTCTAATGTTGTTTTTCAAATCCCGCCCCATTGAACACAATATAAGAGCCAGTGGAGCCCAAGTGAGGCCTCTAAAACATTTATGTAACCACGTTGAATAATTCAGAACCTGGACATGTGCTTCTATATCTTGGGCCACCATATACTTTTCTGTGTGTGTGACTGTGCGGCACCACACAAGTAAAAATATTCCTCTCCTGACAATTACAAAAACACGTTTTCTATACCGGCAATGCTCACCGTGATATCTATTTAAATCCTAATAATTAGAATTTGCATTATTTGTTTCATATAGTCATCTTGGCATTTCTGATCATAAGCAGCAAAAATTCAGAGATTTAAAAATCAACGGAACGTCTTCATGACCGAACAGCAAGAAAGAAAATATGATTTTTCTTCACACACTCTGGCTCTTTAGACGTCTTCATAAGTGAGATGGTCAAAGCATGTGCATATCCAGAAAGTAACTTGTTCTGGTTGTGAAAGCAGTTTGAGAGAGAGCCAACACGCACGATGCTACGGCCTCGGAATAGAAGCTGCTAAAAGGAATTCATTCGTTGACTTATTCACAACATTTTAATGAATACTGCTGGGACAGAGCCAGATTCTCCATCGCCTCACCTGGTTCATGATGGAAGACTTTCGACCCAGGCGGTTATCAGGGAAGCGGAAGCGGCTTCTCTTGCTGCCGTCATCAGACTCTGACTTGACAAACTTCTCGCTGTCACCTTTCTCTTTCTCCTGCTCTTTCTGTCGCCATTTCTTCTTACGGTTGCGTCGCTCTTTGGCACTCTTGGAGCTAAGCTTGGACATCTCGGAGGAACTGCACGACAAGCGCCCACCTCCATCATCTTCCACCGCATCCTCTGACACCGTGCCCGCAGAAGTTGCCATGGCAGCAGTCTGGCAAGATGAAAACACGAATTGAGTCGGAACGATGATACGGATATGACTAAGGACTGAATTCTGCGTCTGGTCTTGCCAAGGACTGACCTGTGCATCTTCCTGCTGTTTCTTGAGCTGCTCAAGCATGGCCTTAAACTCCTCCTCTTTCTGCTGGGCTTCTTCCATGGTGGCCTGATTCTGCTCCTCGTATGCCATGGCCACCACAGCCAGGATCAGATTGACCAAGTAGAAGGAACCCACAAAGATCACCAGCACGAAAAAGATCATGTAGGTCTTTCCTGCTGCCCTTAAGGTCTGTTCGACGGTGGTGTAGCGGGGAGAGAGAGGAGGGGGAGGAAGAGAGAAACACAATTTACTCATTACTTGGAACCTTCCACTGAGTTCACAGAGTACGTTGTTTGAAAGGAGGGTAGCTGGTCCATTATTTCCGGATGTAAAATGAATGATCTCGATTATCCCTGAAACACCATCTCTTCTCTTCTGCTTCTTCTTCTTCTATCCAAGCGGGCATGGGGGTTCACAGAATGAAACAGAGGGGGAAACTGGTTTGTATAGCTATGACAGCACACAGAAACACCTTAAGAAACCCCTTCTTTTACACTGAATGATGTACAATTGATCCCCGGGGGGCAGAGAATCTAGTTGACAGTTGGTGCTCGAAGGCTTAAACAGCATATTGCCAACAAGAGAAATTAAAAACCAGAGGAAGTCAGATGAATTATCTGATAGTGCCACATTAGTTAAGTTAAAACATGCTCTCATATCGGGATCACATTGATAAAGAAATGTTAATGTCCAGCACTATCATTGCTACATGTCAATCATCTATCTTCTCTCCACAGGTCTCACATCTCTTATGGGCCAAACCGCAATCCTGAGCTTTTAATATTTCATACTCCCTTCATTCCACGCGACCATGTGGAGGCAGAAATGTCTCCACCATTTCAGGGGAGTATTGTGCAGGGCGACACAGAGGGTGGTAGAGAGGCACTGTCCCGGCCACAGGGAACAGACATGTAGGTAAGCTGAAGCTTGGGGAACTCAGAGCAACAGTTTGTCTTGGGGGTAAGATTGCATTTTTTACACATATATTTATATTACGGGCTGCACGGTGGTGCGGTGGTAAGCGCTTCGGCCTCACAGCACGAAGGACCCTGGTTTGATTCCGACAAGCGGACCTTTCTGTGTGGAGTCCGCATGTTGTCTGTGTGGGTTGGTTTCCCCCGGGTTCTCCCGTTTCCTCCCGCAGTCCCAAAAAATGCGGCAGGTCAATTGGAATAAAATTTGGAAAAATTGCTCCCAATGAGTGACTGAATGGTTGTCTGTCTGTATATGTGACCCTGCGATTGACTGGCAACCAGTCCAGGGTGGACCCCACCTCTTGCCCGATGACAGCTAGGATAAGCTCCAGCATCCCCCGCGACCCTAACTGCAGGATAAGCGCCAGACGACGGATATAAATATCTGATATAATCTGACAGTTCGTGGCTCATTCCGACATAAAGCTATAGGGTTTCTTACTGCTGAGCGTACGTTCCTTCAGACAGGCTGTAGACATTGCCGGGTAACTTCCAACAAAATAGCACTGGACATGTGTTTTAATTATTTTCTATTTGGGTTCAGGTAGATATATGGGCAACAGTAGCCATTCCGATTTCTGACAAGCTAACAGGTGGATAAACAAGTTCAAAATTCTATTCAAAAATGGTACCAACAAACAGAAAAGACACAGGGTTAAATATTTTACATACGTGTTTTGCAAATAACTATCGATCATTTATTTTTCATCAGTCTATCTGAGCATTGTATTGTCTTTTGTGCTGTCAAACAGACGTGCCATGTAGAAACCCGGTAAAACAAAATGAAATGTTTAAAAGCGTCCGCTTTACCAGCATGTAGAGGTTTTCCCAGAAGTCCTGTGTCATGAGTCGGAAGAGAGCCAAGAAGGCCCAGCCAAAGCTGTCAAAACTGGTGTAGCCGTAGTTTGGATTCCTCCCAGCTTTCATGCATGTGTAGCCCTCCGGGCAGCGGCTGAGGGGTGGAGAAGAACGCCAACGGGGGGGAGAAAGGCCCGAGAATGACTCAGCAATAGTTTATACTTGTAATCTAATCTGAACATACCTAGAACAGACAAAGCAGGTAGTAGTGGGATCAGCGACAGCGAGGGTACGGCTGTAGAGGCAACTCACCCAGAGTCAGAGCTGTTCCCACAGAGAAGAGCATCTACCTGGCCAGGCAGGAAGTAGAAATTAGCTGAGGAAAAAGAAAAACAGCTACAATTAATCACTTCTCTTGTATTCAGCGACAACAGCAGCTTCTCAGCACGCAACTTCCGTTCGCTCATGCATGTTCGCACGAGCCTGATTCGTTTTACATCAATTCCTCGCCCTGCTCCGTTGCCAAAGCGACATATTGTTTTCGGGCTGACTCATACCCCTGGCAAAGCTTGGCCTCTACTTACTGTCGTTCATGATGTACTCATCCCAGTCGAAGCTTTTGGTCAGGTTGGTGTTGATTGGCCAGATTACACACTTGTGGCGCAGATTGCCCATGAAGAGCTGAAGACCAATAAGTGCAAAGACACTCAAGCAGAAGACTGTTAGGATCATCACATCCGACAGCTTCTTCACAGACTGGATCAGGGCTCCCACAATAGTCTTCAGGCCTGAAAAGGTAGCCCCATGCACAAACACACACACACACACACACACACACACGCGCACACACACACATGGGCGGGCACACACACACACACACACACACATACACAAACCATAATGGTGATGCAAGAGCTGCGAGTGCCCCAGCACATTTACAACTGGAGAGTGTACTTCTATTAGAAACAATATGCTGTGGCCAGTAATAATTATAAACTAAATCCTCTCCAGGGTTCTATTTCTATGCTGTGGGAAAACACCCAGTTCTAACTAAGCAAAGATAAAATAGATGGGTGTGTAAATGGGTGCATTATTACAGGAGAGCATCATATGCAACTAAATTGAGGGGAGTAATTATTTAAAACCAAAATGTCACAGTTTAAAAATAAAAAGGGTAATTTTCAGGTAGTAATACATTTTGGACAAAATTGACAGATTTCATACAAAACATCTCTAGAAACAAAACAAACAAATATTTAAGAGCCTTCCCACCCTATTTATTTGTGTTTCTCAGGAATTTTGCAAAGAAGCCAAATTCCTCTACCTTTTTTTTTTGTAGAAGAAATGTTTCGCATTTTATCACCAGCAATGTGAAACAGAGGGGGAAGGCTGAAGAAAAGTGAGAAGAAATCTATAATAAAGAGCACAGCAGCACAACAAGGGGCCATGAGAGGGACAGAGGCACAGGCAGGGGGGCTGGAAACCACATGCAGGTCATTTAAACTCCAAGGCTGAACAGGAGCGATTTCAATGCCAGTGTCAGTGTGGGCACTTTCTTGAACTGTCTCAAACAAGGTGTCATAAGGAAAGAGCTGATTCCCCAAACCACGACCCTGCGGTCCGTTTCATTCACAGTTTGGCTAAAGACAAAAGCGTTTTACCTTTCGTTCGCACATCCTCTGGTCAGTTTTCACATGGGCCCCTGAGGGACTCGAGGTTGACCTGCAACCCTTCTCTTTTTTGGCCTCTAAATGCACGGTGAGCTTCACATGCCGCACAAATACTCCAAGAAACACTAATGTTAGGGCTTCGGATAATCCCAGAAAAAGCTCCGTTAGTTTCTGACAGAGACGGTTTTAGAAAAAACGCTGAGCTCAACTTAGGGCGATTTCAATGGTTCTAGAGGAATCCTCACGTCGAATTTAAATCTCGGGGGGAGTTAAAAAAAAAATTCGAAGGCGTGTCCGTCCGATGAAAATAAGGCTTCAAGTGAGTTGGGTGGAAAAAAATCTGGCCTAGCTTTGCTACGAGCCAAGCTAACAGACAACGTGCTAATCTATTGTACAGCTTCATGGCTTCGTACCAGCCTCATCAAACTCTATCCGAAAACTCCTTTTGTGAAGGCAGCTCAGAAGGCACTTCAATTTTTTTGCTTGTTGAGATTATATTCAGATTTTCAAATGCTCCTTTAAATATAAAAAGCTATCGACAGCAAGTACAACATCTGGTCAGCAAACCTCTGTCTATTTAGAGACAGGTGACTCTTTCAGAAGGGTCAATAGGTCAGTCCACCATCACATCTGTGTCCCCAACCTCTACAATGTGAGCTTCTTCTTCTTCTGTGTGATATATATATACTTATATATCGTTCAGTAGGTTGTAAGAAGAAAACAAAGTCAAGAATCAAACTAAAAAAAAACAAAAAAAACAAAGGAGGGCAAATCAAACTTTCAATGCCATTTGTCAGCCAAGCTCTTGGTAGGTTAATATTGTAAAAGCAAGTGACTGAAAAGCATCATGCAGCATAAGAGATATGTTCACAAACTAGGCTTGGCAGTCTTCATACATAAATAATATGTATTCGGTGGGATCTCTCGGAGAGCTAGGTCAATTCTTGTCAGAACATCAACATACATAAAGTTGATTTTTTTTTTTTATCCCAAATACACGGAATCGTCTTTTTTTTCCCAATTTTAAATGATAGCAGACAATGTGCAACAAAAGCATAGATCTTTAATTGCACTTACACGTTGATTTTAAAAATTCAAATTTCCCCAATGGGGATCTATAAAGTAATATCTTAAGTGATGTCCTAAACTGTTAGAATTGCTTGCAAATTTGAAAATCTGCAATCTATTCATGTCTGATAAATACCATTTAAAGTCGCCTCTTTTTTTTTTTGGTCCTACGGATGAACATGTGTAATTTACATTGTGTTTGCTACAGAAAAGGGCATCTGCTAGTTCTGAAAAAACCCTAGTGAAAGGAGTGGGTTTAAAGCTATTTCTGAAGAGAGACACAGCTGCCTTGGAAACGAGTCTCATAATGAGAGCGCTACTTGGGCAGAAGAGAGTGCAGACACTTTGGAGGGCCCTAGAGGAGACTGCAAAGCCTATCAAAAATGTATTAGTACCATTTTTGATAATTTTTGAGGAAAAATAAATCAAAAAATGTCTGTCTCCAATTATTTTGTTTGTCGCTTAAATCATAATCGTAATCATAATAATAGTGAGTAGAAAAGAAAGGGTGAGAGGATCAGCCTTAGTGTTTAAACTGAGTCTCACCTGGAATGACAGAGATAGTTTTCAATGCTCGGAGAACTCTGAATGTTCTCAGCGCAGATACATTGCCCAGGTCCACAAACTCTGTTATATATCTGAAATAGGGGAAGGATCACACACAAAACAAACACAATGACAAAAACCACACACGCCAAGAGCACAACACCACCGAACCAGGAGGAAACGACGCCACTCACAGAGCCTGTCCACTGAGGAAAAGGGTGGAAGGTAAAAAGGAAAGAAAGACACACACACCTAACACCGACCCCGCCCCACCATTCCCCACCCCATCCTGTCTTACCTGGAATTACAGAAATAGTTTTCAATGCCCTCAACACCCTGAACGTGCGCAGAGCTGAGACATTGCCTAGGTTTACAAACTCTGTTATATACCTGCAGGATCAAACCACAGTTACAACAGCTGGTTATTTACACACAGATATGAGGTGAAAAAGGTCAGTTCACACACAGAGGGACCATGTGCTCGAATAATAATCTGATCGTGATTCGTAATGAGAGGGTCAGATTCGGGATGTCAAATGAGCGGCAGATAGCTGACGGACTGGATGTCGTGGACTCAGAAAGAAGGTGAACACAACTCAGAAGGGGAGGAGAAATGGTTCAGAAGTGTGGGTGCTTTCGGGGAGGCCGAGGAGTGTCAGATGGAAACCTACAAGTCCCCAAGAGAAACGCAAGAGAAGGCTGAGATCAATGGAGGAAACACAATACATGGGTTATCAGACAGAAAGAGAGGAAGATGAACAGTCGTCCGCAGCACTGAAACCCACCCCCTTGCCCCCTTCGCCTTCGCCAACACTAATCACAAAGCAACGGCAATTTTTTTCTGCACATCCAATTTCATCGTCGGCTGTCGATTAGATTGATGAGAGAAAATACTTACGCCATTGAAATGACCATGAAATCCAGCCAGTTCCATGGATCTCTTAGGAATGTAAACCCGTCTATACAGAATCCTCGTGCCGTGATTTTTACAAGAGACTCAAATGTATAAATTCCTGTGAATGTGTACCTGAAAAACACAAGTGTTGACAGGATCAGTGTTTACACTCTTTTTTGGGGGAAACGCCCAAAATGAAAATGCTGCACCATCGCACATACTCAGTGATAAAGCTAATTTAATCACATTAAAGAAAAAAAATCTGAATTGATATACAGTTGAAATACAATGTTTGACTTTACATTTGTTTTGAGCGATGAGTCAATTCAAGCATTAATCTTTAGCACGCATTCACACTGATGGGTAAAAATACTAAATGAGTACTTACTCTACTTGTTTTGACCACTCGGGAGGATCACTAAAGGTCATGAATATACAGTTGGTCAAAATAGTACACATAATGATCATGCTGAAAAGAGTGGGGAGCAGGTTAAGGAAAAAAATACAAATTGTGGAGTTGGTCATAAACATTATGAAATATCTCTAAACACAAAACATGGATACAAGATGGTACGTCCTGTGCTACACTTAAAGTCATGTTGAAATCACAACATTATAAACTGAGGTCAGTTGAAATTAACAGTCACTTTTAGGTGCATCTAGAAAGAAAAAACACAACTCAAATAACAAGCTGACTTTAGAAACTGTAACGCAAAAAAGAGTCATCTTGAACTGATTAGCTGGATTCTAAAGGATTCTAAAGGACGCAATAAAAGTGGACGGTACCTACAATTGGATTTGGACGTAATGACCCAACTTCTTTACTTGTCACTGTATTGGACATTTATATGAACTATTGGTGCTAATTTTATCTTTTATTTAATTTTGCTGATTCCGTGGTGCTCCTCCAACCGAGAATAGGTGAAGCATCGGGACACGTCTATATACGTGCATTTCTCATCTCCCCGCGGAGCTGTGTGGAGTATTTTCACGATGTCGAGCAACAATGTGATCTCCTTGTCCCGGAGACGGCGACGACTCTGAACAAGCATCACACTGCAAACATGACGCCGTGTCACCGCCTGTGTATCATTTACAACCCAATAATGTACAGGGTCGGTATTGATATTTTGAAATTCCCACCTCGGCTACGCCGTCTGGGGCTTGTATTTGTTGTAGCTGTAGGTAAAGGAGACCTGCTGTAACGGTCTGGGATGGATTCCAATGTCATTTCCAATGTTCAGTCAATCAAACGGCAAATTTGATCTATTTCAAAGAGATCCGATCAGCTACGGCTGAATTTAAATATTCTACCTCTCAATCTGTGGGATACACGAACGGTGTTGAAAATAAATAAATAAATAAATAAATAATGGGCTTGGTGAGAACCACCAGCTGGGGTTACTGGTAAGCATGACTCATCACTTGTGCTCGTCCTTTCTCACAATAAGAGAATAGCCTGTTGTATAAGCTTTTGTGATTGGCATCCAGAAGATATAACTGTCCTACTTTTATTCCAAATATTTTTTCTTAGTCTGCCATGAGTTGTCAGCTGCTTTTAGACTGCACTGCAATAAATCAGTCGAGTAAAACATCAGTATAAGTACAAGTTGAAGGACAGGACATATCATCATGAATAACATATGAACACAGGAAAGTCTTTGTCTTTGCAGTTAAAACGCCATTTCAAAGGATATGAATGTATCAAAATTTTAATAGCTATTCGCCTAACCGGATTAAGAGGACTTATGAAGTACAAGGCAGGTGTGGCACTAAAACGGAAGATTGTCTTCCCTTTATTTAGCACTATAAATGTCTGTGGAGAGAAGAGAAAAAGAGAGTCTCAGTGTTAATCCGTTCATCTCAGAAAAAATCCAACACACGTGAGAGAATGAAAAACAAACAATCACGGTAAGAAGGATTCGTGAAAGAAACTTAAGTTAGTCTATTAATTGTATGCACATCGAGGGCTTAGAGCCAAAGGGATGCAAGAGCCATTTTATGAGTTTATGCCCTTCTGGAATTGACCAAAGCCCCACATTAACCATCCGCCCTTTTCAGTTTTCTTTCAATTGAAACCCAAGGATTGTCTTTTCAGGCCGCTCTGTTTCTTTGGACGCTTCAAGCCCTCGACGTGTAATCGATCACAGGGTGTTTCTCCGGCTGATATGTTGTCCCAGTCACTGAGCAATACCATATTCCCTTTGCCACTGAAAATACCCCTGAACGTCTGCGCGCGCGCATGTGTGAGAGAAACAGAGAGAACCGCCAACGCTTCTGTGTTTCCCATCTTTGGAGGGTTTAAGGGAAGGAACAGAGCAAAACTGAAAGGAGCCGGAAAGCCTCTTTC
Organism: Fistularia tabacaria; assembly: GCA_901007705.1. Lineage (NCBI taxonomy): Eukaryota > Metazoa > Chordata > Actinopteri > Syngnathiformes > Fistulariidae > Fistularia > Fistularia tabacaria. The sequence goes on from CAAKHD010000773.1 coordinate 173,491, forward strand.
TGTGGATAACCTCATAATTGTTTAAATAAAACATGGCGATTTGCATGAAACTTTGATGAGCCTCTGTGCATTTGCACAAGTGATATGGGCCCCCGTGCTTTTAACAAGGCATCCCTCACTACATTTAGCACTGCGGAGCCGTCAAATCCATGCTGAAGGCTAGGGACAGTGGAAGCGGGTGGTGCGCAGGGAGGGGTGCAATAAGGGGCCTTGTGGGGATGTCAAATGACAGCATGTAATCAGTGCACTTCCCGCAGAAAATTAGGTGAGTGTGTAAAAGGCTGATGTTGACAAGAAATGTCAACATCTTGTGCAGGACAGTGAAAATACAACAAAGAAGTGGAAGGGCGTGCGCCGGTTCTGACCCGTGAACCATCCATATTGAAACCTCCATGCGAAGCGATTCCAGATTCTAGATATTGATGAAATAAACGTTGCAATTTTAGCCAGTGCTATAGTCAGCAGTAACGACACATTTGGAAATAACTCAGCTGCTGCTGACGTGACATTTCACATGAAAGCAACCGTAACGCGCATTTTTTTCTTTGTGCGTCTTCACGACCAACGCCCGGATGATACATACATTCAAGGAGACACAAACATCTATCAGCACATGTGCATCAGCCAGTTTGTCATCCACACATACGACCGCTACGTATGTACATTTTTTTTTTTTCCTCTAATGCATGACTAAACTGCTGCAAACCTACTGAAAATTTCATAAGCCTGAGCTGAGCGGAGAGGAGAGCAGGCGAGAGGGGAAGGCGGAAAGAGATGGAGGGCGAGCGAAACAGGCGGGCGGGCAGCAACTGTAGCAGCAGCAGGCTAAGGAGAAGCAGGGCGATGGAAGCCAGAGCGAGAGGAGCTGGGCAGAAGACGAGGAGGAGAGAAGGAGGAGGAGGGGGGGGATGGGCAGCAGATGAGGAACAAGCAAGAGGGAGACAGAGAGAGAGAGAGAGAGAGAGAGAGAGAGAGAGAGAGAGAGAGATAAAGCAGCTTCAACACAGAAGCTCCAGCCATCCAGCTGCAGTTAGGAGGGCCACAACAGCATTCAGTGGGCTTGCTGCTTCCCACCGCTGTGGTTAATCATGGACGCCATTGCGTTTCAGAGCGCCTTTAACCCCAAAAGCATCCCATTCAGGTGCACAAAGAATAGAAGAAATATGTATACAGATGATCTGGCGTCAGATGAGAACGGCAGACATGATCCTCGAGCCAACATCAGCAAGCTATCTGTCATGATATTTTGACTTTTCCGGTGCAACTGCAATGCAATCTATATTCTGTTGGATCAAAAGGTTCTTTTATCATTTCAAAGTTAAGTTGGAAGAGAGCACTCAGTTGACTCGAACTATTTCAGGTCATCCATCATCCAGCCTGTCTTCAGCGCGACTTCGCTCTCCCACCCTTTCGCGCTGAAAATGATTTGGTAGCTTTGCGTCCTCTCCCCGAGCCCAAACTGAACCGGCTCGGCTCGGCTTCAGCAGCCAGCCCGGGCAGGGAGGGACGGCTGCCGCGTCATCGCTCAGCCAGTGTTTCTGGTGCTCCTCCTCAGCTATGACATGATCTAAAAAAAAACACTGCCTACAGTGTGATGACGATGATAAACGACTTTCATTTACGCTCACACACATCAACCCATCCCCTGCCGGAAATGCACGGAGAACCGTCCTGCTGCCCCTCGGTGACAAAGACATACAGAGCAACGTTCTTCCATCAAGGTCACCACCTGATCTGACGTCACGGCTGCTCCAGCTGCCAGAGCTCGAGCGGCACCCGCTCCCTTTGGCATTGAGAGCAGACTAGACCGAGGGCCGTAACTAGATTTCGCTCGAAGCCAGACGCCGGGGGAGACAGCCGCGCATCAAGAAAGCCAACACAAGAGGCATAAAGAAGTGTACGCGGCTCAGATGCATCTGCGAGAGTGTCACTCGGTGCATTTATCAGCAGTCAGAAATAACGCCGGACATGTTTGCCTTTTGTCATCCGAATCATGTCTCCTTCTTGCGCGCCCGGACTCGTGCGTTATATAACAGCCAGTGCGCACTGTTTTTAAAGACAGGGAGGTACGAGACAGGGACAGGCTGAGAAAGGGAGGCAGAGAGGGATTCGGAGCGCTCACTCACACGTAAACGGACAGAAAACTGAAGGTGTTTTCCAGGTACGGCTCGCGATACTTAAAAGACACATTTGGGGGGGGGTTTCGGACCAAGTTACACAACACCGCCATCAAGCGTGGATAAGTATTGAAAAGACCGTGTGATTGGCAGAGACCATTTTGAACCAAAACAAAAAAACAAACAAAAAAAGAAAAAGCAAGCCCCTTCTGTTATATAATTCTTTGTTTAAAAATAGACAAAACAGAGAACGTTACCATGGTGCCAGAGTTAAGCCACACCACTCGTTCCTGTTGATAAAAACACCGACACGAAACTGGCTTTTTACTACACTTTTGCTTCTCCGTTAAAGCTCAGGGGAAGGGAAGCCATTTTATGATCAAATATTCTCGCTAGGATAAGCCCTTCATTCACGACCCAGACAGGATATTCCGAAAAAGTTCAAACCAAAAATGTTTGCACTTTTTTACCCTCCTCAAAAACACTGTGTGCATTTTGTCCTTTCACTCCAGTTTCAATGAGACTGGAACGGGCTGAAGCAGTTGCATCACTGAACTTCAGTCATGACTGACTGACTACCGCCCGAAAAAAAAAAAGATTAAACTCGGAACAATTAGGGAAGTCCGTCATGCGGAACGAAGGCCTTTCAACAGTTCTGGTCCTTTTTCCCGAAGCCCTCTAAGGAGGTCGGTGTTACAGAAAAAGGCCCACTGGTCGCAAACCCCAAAGGCCTTAAAGAAGAAACACGTAATCCCATTTTCTCGAAGTGACTCGAACTGTCACGCGCAGCTACCTGGAAGCCGACCGTGGCGAACATCTCAGCCGCATGCACGTTCGGGCTCATCCCAACAACTGGACGCCCGCCTCCTGGCTCCGGGAGTCGCGGAAAATAACCGCAGCTGCCTTTTCCCGTTGTTTTACATTCACCGAGACGAAAAGTTTATTTGTGAGTGAACTGCTTCTTACAATCAAGGCAGAGCGGAACAACAATATCTTGAATTGATGTTATGTTCATGGTGAGACCTGCAGCTGCCAGTGCAGGAGCGGCGGCACTTAAGAGCCGAGGCAAATGAAGTCAAATTCAAAATCATATACTGGGGCTGGGTATGAAAAGGCGTCATTTTAAATACTTTGCACCCTCTTTGTTTTTGAATTCATATTTTGATTCATCTATTCATTGAGTTGACAGATTAAAAAGGAAAACAAAAAGGTTTTTGTATTTGAGGAGGAATTGAATTCAGGGCTTAACGCCTGGGGAAGCCATTCTTCACTTTCGATACCCAACCCTTGACAGACACAACCTTGTTTTAGAGCGTAAATGCGGGAGGATGACATTTCACACGTGCGCGTGTGAGAGTGTGTGTATTTTAGGAGTTTGCATACTCACTTTCTGAGAGTTCAGGTAGTATGGGTCCAAGTCCTCCAGTGGTACCGCCACCATTCCTTTAGGGATGTCCCCGTAGATGTAGGGCAGGCTCTTCCCGGCCTCCAGATCGCTGTTGGGCTTGGGTTTGTTCTCGTCATCGTCGTCACGGTAGCTGCTGTCCTGCTTGGGCGGCTTCTTGTTCTTCTCCTCGTTGATGCGCTGCTCAATAGCCACCAAAGATTCCAAAGTAAACTTCTTGAAGCTATCAGGTCCTGGCGGTGCAAGAAGGGGTGCAGCCATGTTTTCATCCTGCAACTAATATGTCTTTAGGTTTGTACCATCCACTGTAGCAGCTCTGCGGGGAGGAAGAGAATGAGAAGAAGGGCTCGGTTAAGAACTCCCGATGGCAGAAACACGATTTTGCAGGATGAGAATATAGGAAGGTTAACTATCGGCACACGACGTGATGGCGTAAAATTCACATTTATCCAACTGTTAGTTGTGTGA
>CAAKHD010000779.1:3356-15149 GCA_901007705.1 Fistularia tabacaria
CCCTGCGCTCGGGGGCGGGAGTTCCGCGCCCTCCCCGAGACGCTCTCCCCCACACACACACACACACACACACACACACACACACACACACACACACACACACACACACACACACACACACACACACACACACACGTGCGCAAACACATAACACAGGCAAGCACAAAACTAGCTTTCTAATCCCAGAACACATTAACAACCGTAATTACACAGCTACAACAGATTAGTGTTGCAGGAAAATGAGTATGCGATGGTGGGAGAGTGAGGAGAGTGAGGAGAGAGGGGCAGACAGAGATAAACAGATGCAAAAACAGAGACGTGCGTCTGACGTGGACGAGTGACAGGTGGAGGAGGACCGACAACAAAAGGAAACAGAAGAGCAGCACCCGAACAAACAAAATAGTCCCTTCAAGAGACAGAGGACACCAGTGCTGAAATAGAAAAAAAAAAAAATGAACAGACGACGGCGAAAGAAATTCTAAAATGAGGATGTTTGAGGACTGTAAATGTTTAAATGCTGACAAATGTGTGGGAGTGTGGGCAGAGAGAGAGCGAGCAAACAGCGGCAAGGGAAGATAAAGGAGAGGAGCGGTGTGAGCGGCTGCGTTACATCTGCTTAACAAGGCATTTCATTCACACCGACAGGAGCCGGAGAGTTTTAACAGTCGCAGACCTAATCGATAGCGCGGGGAGGCGCGGCGTTACAGAGGGCTGCAGGGAAAACCCACCTGGAGGACTCCTCGTGTCTCGCTGAATATTGTGAACAGAACATTGAGTGCAAAATGAAATCACTCACAACATGGCTCATATTCAACTATTGTTTGCTACAGTCACACAGGACATGGCTGGAATATATAAATGTCTATGCCACTGAGAGACAACACTAAAATCACTTGCAGGATGAGTAGGAAGTGGTGCTAAACAAAGTTTCATAACCGAGTATGTACCGAGTATTCGCCGGCTTGTGTCATCGTTCTCTGGAGTACTTTTTGTCCAACTTCAAAAATAGCAATACCAAATCTAACCACACACTGTTCGTTGTTTACTAAAATAATAATTTGTTTATTTTTAATGCAGTAATTTAGTGATATATCTGAGGGATTACTTTCCTCAGCAAATCCATAAGACAATTCATTGAGCATATTTTCAAAATATACAAACGAACACATAAAAATCTGACGGATTTTGCCAACGATGGGCAAAAACTAGCCGTCATCGATTAATCCTGTGTCAAAGACAGACATTTACTCATTCACCAATCATGGAATAACCTGAAAATATGAGAGTACCCAGAAAATCTGATTGAAATTGCCTTAAAATGTGACTGAAATTACCTTTAAAATCAGCAAGAAACTACAGAAATAATAAGAATAACCATCTTAATATTGAGAATTGCTATTATGGGACGGATCCTTATTCTGTTACAAAAAACTGGTTTATCTCAATTTCCTCTATCGATTACATGACATTCCATATATTGTGAAATTTTTCAAACAAAATCTCATTCGCCACATTTTTTCCTTTCTCCTCTCTGCATCGCCGGGCCCCTTCCTCAAAGACAGAAGCCATACTTCCGCCCTCTCAGAACCACCCATGTGTCGCTGTCGATACAACATTTTGTATTCAGTTCTGAATTGAAAGTAGCTTTACCTCCTGATATTGTACAACTTATCAGGCCAGACCTTCCTCTAAGCCCATCATCGGAAATCCAGCGTCTGTCGTTTAGTATTTTTTGCCATGAACTGGACTTGCACATGTCCATATGATGCTGCCAACCTCAAAAGGCGAACTTCTTGTGTAAGCTTAAGGTCACAATTTACGGATTTAAAACTGATTTCGTGAACCATACAGTGCACGCCACTTCTACGTGGAACAGGTTTGCCTCAAAAAGGAGAACAAAAGGGTAAGAGGAGGAAGTGTTTGAGGAGGAAGGCCAGTGGAAATGAAAGCGAAGCGCGGGTCCGGGCTTTGTGGATGGTTAAGAGGGTATGTACTGGTGAGAGCACAGGGATGATAAATAGGACGAAGGAGGCAAAACACTCGGGAGCGCTGAGCAGGGAGGGGTGATATATGGATAGATGAAAGGAGATTAAGAGGCTAAAAAGGTAGAGAGTGAAAAAATGAAGTGGGAGGAAAAAGGGAAAAATAAGTGCATCTCCAAAAGCCGTCTCCGCTTCGGTTTCCTCACATGGATGCAAACACACACAAAAACCTACCCCAGCTCTCTCAATCAATCACTGTGTGCTCCCTGAATAATGGAGCCAATATAAGACAGGTCACTGAGAAGATTCAGTCATCTGATGGGGGTCACATGGTTCCTGCCCTCAGAGCAGCACGGGGGAATCAAAAGCGGTCATAAAGAAATCACAAGAGGGAGTCATTTGCATTTTTACACTCACAACCAAAGTGGAAACGAGCCCTGCCTGCGCCATCGCAATTCATCTCAGATACGCTTTTAATTTTTTATACAGTAATTATGGAGAACTGGACCTCCATGGCTTTGCCTAATTTCCCAAGACTTTGGGTTCTGAAAAAAACTGCACGGTTTCTTTTATGATATAAAAATGACAGAGCTATCAATAATTCTTTTATTGCTTCAGGGAAAAGCGCAGATACTCTGAAAGTGCTGTTTCATAAAAAGTTATCTCACCCCTCTCCCATATCTTTCAGGGGTTTATGGAAATCTTTGCACATTACTACGATTCTGACAATGAAAGTTGTGGCCAGTAATTGCACATTAGTAGTCACCAACACATTAGTCGATGGCAAAGGCTCTATTTTGGGCCTGATAAAAGTGATCAACATCCAAAATTGTCATTGGAGATGAGGTGCACTGCTATTCTATGAACGGTTCATTTTCTTCTTTTTTCTATTTGATACAGAGCTTGAGCTTCCATGCAGGTCAGTCCTGGTCTGAAGCCCAAAGTCCATGTCAAAGGTACGGACCGTGTTCTTAACGCATAAACACAAACAGTCACGAGACACCTTACATATACACTGGCTTTAACTCCTTTCATTTCGAGACATTTTATTTTCGCCAATTTACTGCGGACAGACATGAGAATCCAAACAGACTCATTGGCAATAATGATGCCAATAATTGATGAAATCCCGGTGCCTCATCTGAGTTGATCAGACGTCATGAACACAAGAGCCAAAAAAAAATTATCCAAGGGGGAAAAAGGGGGTAATAAAAGGTATGTTTTTCACATTTTGTGAAAGGAGATGATATTGCATATCGGGCAACCTAATTGCGAGCTCTTTTAAAACACAACTCACATACCCAAAGAAGTACGTCTGTCTATTCCTCTCTCTGCAGTGTCATGACATCACTGCAGCAGCACACCTGCATCACTGGAACCACTGCCTCTCGGAGGCCAAGAGAGCTGACCCTCTGATTGATTCATCCGCGTTTTGCCCGAAACCATACCAAACGCACCAAGGAATGAATGACGAGACAAAGACCGAGCCCTTGGAACCAGGCACAATGCCCCCGAGCAGTGCCTTCAACGTGTGTTCTCACAGACAACCCGAAATAATGCCGTTGCCCGAAATAAGTAAAAGGAAGAGAGATGTTAATGCGGGAGTTACCTGGTTCTTAATTTTACAGAAGTAACAGACGGGGAAAAGGAAGTATGATGTTGTCCTTCAAACAAGAGGGAAATAAAATTACAGGAGTTTCACATCATGTAAAAATGTTTAGTACGTGACAATGGCTAATGTATGACTGTGTGTGTGTGTGTGTGTGTGTGTGTGTGTGTGTGTGTATGGGTACTGTATGTTAAGAGGCTCAAGAGATGTTTTTTTTATTCGCACACTTTTAAAATAGTTTTTTCTAAGGACACAGTTATGTCAGTTCCCACAAGGCTTGTGGTAAAGTTGTTGTGGTACTTTACTTGTTGTTCATTTACTGACCAGGAAGACAATGGTCTGTTTGTTCCAGTTCCTTTTTTGCCTCATTTAAAAACCTGTGCAAAACCAATATTTGGGTTATTGCCCATTTTAAATGCAGACAAACAACAAGTTAATTGAATTTTTTATCATTTGTGTTGTTCAAATTACAAATAAACAGATGGCCCACAGCCAAGTGAGACAACAGGTGTGCCCTCCCACTACGTTCCGATCGTCCCTCAATTGTGAGCGAGTATGGACAAGGAGATTTTCCTTTAATTCATCTAAAAGCAAATCAAAGGTACAAAAACCGACAATGATCACATTGTGAATGAAAACCCCTCCTTAATAATGCATGTTTGGTGGCGTTGTTTTCAGGTCACCGTACCTGCTCCAGGAGTTTCCTGTATCGCTGCGTGGCTTGTTGGATCAGGTCCCTCACGGTCCAGCCCTCCTTACAGGGCACAACCACACCGGTCTGCCCAAAAGTCACTGTCACCTTCATCACAGATCTGTCCACTTCATCCAAGGCCCGGAACCTCTTGTTGTGGGTGATGAACAGCAACGCTTTAAACGGCAGGAACACTCAGGATGGTGGGAATGGGCCTAAGAAAGTCTGGATCAAGTAGGGAAACAAATGAGGAAAGAAGAGGACTGGGTTAAAAAAAAATGTGGCTATTGTTCTGGGGAAAGTCCAAAACAAATTCAACCTGGCTGTGAAAGATTAAACAGCTTGTGTATGGGATCGATAAGTCACTACTATGAATAAGTTGTGTGTGTGGCCTATTTCAGCAAACAAACACTGACTTTTACAGCCAGTTATGGGGATGATAAATGTCATATTACCTGCTCATCCTTTCACACCTCCTGGCCGGTAGCATCCATTCTGTTCAGCTGGTCCGTATAAAAACAGGTTGAAGAAATATTATAACCGAGTCCGTGGCTCTTTTTATGAGAATAAAAGTGTTACTCCTCAATAAATTTGAAGTTTGACAGTTAACCAGAATGTTAAGGCAACAGGGTTACACGTGAGTAACGTTAGCTTCACGTTAGTGTACACAAACCTGACTCCGCTAACGAGTAACAAAAAAACGAAAAACGCCGCACGACTTTCATTCCCGCTTAAAATTAACGTAACCGTCACGTCCACCCTGTCGCATTTACTGTGAACGGACGTGTTTTTTGTTTTGCTTTGTTTTTCATCAAAATTGGGGAAAAGTCCCATTAACTTAGCAGGCTGAAAGTTAGCTCACGTTAGCCACCTTAGCTGAACTTAGGAGGGAGGGATGCAGTCGGTCGTGCATCTTTCCACAACTTTTCCTTCTCGCATGTTCCCCCCCCCTTTCAATCCCCCACAGGCCGTGAGGAACATCCACTCCCTCGCCGTCGGTCACCCGTAGACGAAGCTATATTTACATTCTGGTGAGGGGAAAGAAGAATTCAAAACAACAACAACAACACGGGAGTGAAACGGCGGAGGATCCAGCAAAACTGTGTTTGGGGGGGGAGAAAAAAAAAAAAGTTTTGAGGAGATTCCAGAGGCGTCCCCTCCTCCCAGCCGGTCGCTGGGCTGCGGCTTCCACTCTGCCTTAAAGAGAACGCGCGGCTGCTGTTAGCATTGCTTTACAGCAACAGTCGCAGGCCCGGATGTAAACAATGCGGGGCTCAAGGGCGCACAAACAGGTCGAGCCACCCCTCGAACCAAAACACACACACATTTGATAACATGAGATGCAAAATACAGCTCTGGAAAAAACAAACAAAAAAAAAAACGTCATAATCCAACATATTCCTATGAATTGCAAAATTATCCTGCAATCAGGGTTGCGGGGGTGGGGGAGCAGATCCCAGCTGTCCTTGGGCAAGAAGCAGGGCGCATCCTGGACTGGTCGCCAGTTAATCGCAGGGCCACATATCCAGATAAACAACCATTCACTCACACATTCAGGGCAATTTTCCCCATTAACCTGCTGCATGTTTTTGGACTGTGGAAGGAAACCGGAGAACCCCCACGCAGACAACATGCAAACTCCACACAGAAAGGTCGCAACGTCGGAATTGAACCGGGGTCCTTCGTGCTGCGAGGATGGAGCGCCAACCACCGTGCCGCCCTACAGCAAAATCAGAGAAAAGTGAAAGTATTGCAGCGTGTGGTGGGAAGACTTGCCAGGGAAGCCCCAGAATCCTTTGCGCCTACAAGGACATTTGGGAGCCTCTCATGGTTCTGGGTTGCTCCCTCATGTGAATAGTTGTACAATGTTGTTGCTGTTGTGTTACACTAACCTGCACCGTTGGTTGTCATAATGGAGGGTTCACCCTCTGTTGGCGTCGTGAAATGCGCCCCTTGGGTTTTCCCCATTTGGTTGGTTGAATAAAAGCCGCCTTTTGAAGAGCATTATCCTGTGAGTGATGATTTGACTCCGTTTGTCATTTAGCCAAACCCCAGCTTGCCACAGTATAAACTACTGACAGCGTAACTCCCAAATTAATGAAACTCAAATATAAATACCTGCACAAATATATGGAACAGAGAACTGATAAGTTGGGGTGGTAAAGATTTTTTTTTCATTTTAATCTATAATCTGTTGAAAACGTAACTCCCAACAACTACTCAAACACACATATCCACACACATACATGCAACAGAGAAACTGATAATTTTGCAGTGGTCTTTTTTTCTAGAGCTGTATTTGCATGTTAACTATATGTTATGAAGTCACACAGTCACACACACACCATTTCTTCATAATATTGACTTATTGATCCCATAAACAAGCTGTTTGAACTTTCACAGCCAGCTTGAATTTGTTTTGGACTGATTTTGCATGTGTATGTGTGAGTATTTATGTTTGAGAATTATGAATTTGGGAGTTAAGTAGTAATTTACAGTACAAAACAATATGTTCATCCCAATCCAACACATACCTATGAATGGCAAAATCAGAGAGCGTGAGTCTGTAAACTGCTGACAACGTAACTCCAAATTTCTAAATAAACATAAATACTCACATGTCTAGCTTTGAAAGTTCAATGGGATCGATAAGTCAATATTATGAAGAAGTAGTGTGTGTGAGTGTGTGTGTGTGTGTGTGTGTGTGTGTGTGTGTGTGTGTGTGTGTGTGTGTGTGTGTGAGTGACCACTGCAAAATTATCAGTTTCTCTGTTGCATGTATATGTGTTAATAACATATAGTTAACATATAGTTAAATACAGCTCTGTAAAAAAAGAGAGCACTGTAAAATGATTGGTTTCTCTGTTGCATGTATATGTGTGGATATTTATATTCCAGTGTTTGTAATTTGGGAGTTACGTTGTCAACAGATTATAGTTTATAGAAAGATGGATTAATTCCCCCATTTCGAATCACAACTTAAAACACAGTTGTTTAAAGTGGCCAATTCCATCTGACACCAATTGCTCCGTCACTTTTATTTGTTGTTTTTACCACTTTTATTGTTTTATTTTATTGTTTCTTTTAAATCTGTGTTATGTGTATATGTATATGCCCGTAGTGTTCTTGAGTGTGGAATAAGGCACCTTAATTAAAATTTATTATTTTATTATTCTTATTAATGCAGAGCAAAATTAGAGAAACTGATCATTTTGCTTGGTTGCTTGATTTTTTTCCAGCGCTGTATGTGTCCAGAAACGCATAAATTATTAATCATTTTACACTCAAGCATATGATAATAAATAATGATAAGTATAAATTTTCTGAGATTTTTTCCCTGATATATGTAAATATATATATGTAAGTATGGGTATGTGTTTGTATATATGCATGTATGGTGATATTTGTGTGTATATATATGTGTGTATATATGTTTGTGCATGTATATATTCTTTCTTTTCTAACCGTTTTTTTTTGTGCTTATTAATATGTTGGCTTTTTGATATTGTTATTGTTGCGCTGCTGCGACACACGAATTCTCCCTATATATATATATATGTGTGTGTGTGTGTGTATAAATAAATACACATTTATTCATTCATCATCTATGCTACTTATCCTGTACCCTGGATGGCAGCCGGCGCTGGATTCCATCCCAGCTGTCATTGGACGAGAGGCTGGGTTGACCCTGGTCAGCAGTCGTGCACAGGGCCACATATAGAGACATACGGCTATTTATATCTGGGCTATTTAGGGTCTCCAATTAACCCTTTTGCGTGTTTTTGGACAGTTGGAGGAAACAAAAGAACCCTGAGACAAGCAGACAACACACAAAGTCCACACAGAAAGCCCCCTCGTCAGAATCGAACCAGGGGCCTTTCTTTCTGTGAGGCAGAAACGCGAACCACTGCCATATAACCTCTCACTTTTTATAAATCTCAAAATTTCATCAGCATATTCCTTTTTTTTCCTACCTTTTTTTTCAGGATATTGCCTGGATGTTTTGCTATAGTTTTTGAAATGATTTCCAATATTTTTTAGCTAGTTTTGCTATTTTTGAACATACTTTAAGGGCTTTTTCACCAGTTCCAGGAATTTCTGCTGATTCATATGGATTTTGGGTTAACTGTAGAATAATGTGATTGATTTTCTTATCCTTTTTTGCTGACTTGTAGTAATATGTATATTTTTGGGTCATTTCCAGAACAGTTGTATTTTTTTGCTGATTTTTAGAAACATTTTTGAAGACTTTGAAGTTATTCTTTGGAACGTTTGGATACTTGTTTGGTGTGTGTGTGTAGTTACTGTGACTATTTTTGTTGTTTAGTTTAGATTTTTTTTGGTTTGTTTTGATCAACACAAAGGACAAACTATTTAGACTTCTTTTAATAAAAATATATAACTTAAATGTGTCAATGACACACGTTTTTGGTAGTATTTTATGACATAATTTTTTTACTTCTATCCCTTTTACAGTTGATGCTATAAAAGGGGGAACGAGTGACAACTCACTCAAGTCAAATCCATTAGCATTTTCCATAATTCAATTTCAATTATCCTATCGTGAAGTTATAGTCAATGTATGACAGAACAATTAACTTTCCTTTTAGCCCAGTTGTTTCTTCTTGAAATGCTTCTCTGTGTTCAAAAGGAGGTTATACAGGGAGGTGGGAAGGTATGAAATGGGTTTTTCAAGCCCCGCTGCTTCGGTTATTTTATTATTTGAACTTTTGATACGCAATTTCACCGATTCAATCTTGAAGTGGATAACTGCCTGTCTCTTTCCTATTTTTCCATTCCTAATGTGGTGTTCATATTTCTATTTTTTTTTTTGTCAAATCTACTTGATTTGTTGATAGAATTATGGGAAAAGCCATTGGTAAATTATCACCGAGTCCCCTTTTAATACTTGAAGTATATTGGGAATATAACTTTTCAAATTGCTGATCAGGGAAATATTCAGAATTTGCAGAGATGTTTTGGCTCTGAATAGCAATTCTGTCATGTGTTTTTTTGTTTTTGTTTTATTTAAATAAATAATTGTGAATTCTGCATTCTGAATCCTTTACAAAATGTTTTAATAAAAGTGGATTTAAAAGTTTCCTATTGTTCTGCAGACAATTTGCTTTTGATTACTACCAGATATCTGGATAATTGGACTACTATGTTTGCAGATGACATCGTGATTTTTAGTGAAAGCTTGAAGGAGGTGGAGGAAATCTCGAGAGATGGAGGTATGCCCTGGGAAAAAGAGGAATGACGTTTAGCCGCAGCAAGACAGAGTGCATGCGAGAAAAAAGGAGGCGGAGGTTCCTGAGTAATCGAGGTCAGCGGTTCACAGCAACGGAGTGTGGAGAAGAGGTGAAGAAATGCATTTAAGCAGGTTGGAACGGGTGCAAAAAAAGTTATCCGGTGTGATATAGGAGTATCAGCCAGAATGAAAGAAAAGGTGTCTGATTTAGAGACACAGAGGACAAGACAAGAGGCAGAGATGAAGATGTTGAGGTTGTCTTTGGGAGTGAGGAGGACAGATAGGATCATCAACAGCACTTGTCAGAAGTTTTTCTGAAATAAAATCAGAGATGGTTCAGATATGGATGGTGAGGTTGGAACTGCCAGGCGGGAGACCTTCAGGAGGACCGAAAAGGACATTTATGGATGGAGTGTAAAAGGACATGATGGAGTCAGTTGGCTCGAGAGAAGAGGATGCAGAAATTAGGATTGGATGAATGCAGATGATTTGTTGTGCCCCCCCCCCCCACCACAAAGGCAACAACAGAGAGGAAAAGCTATAAGCTATCTGGATAACAGTATGAAAAACTGGACCTGGTGATACAGAATTCAAGGATATATCTCAGTGTAATGATCAGGGTTTATAAGTTATGTAAAATAAATGCCAACTATCAGCTGTGATCTATGCATGAACAGTGGTGCGGTCATAAATTTGGACCTTGGAGGGGCAACGGTTTCATGCACCACTCAAACTGAAGTCGCTTCCATCTTGAAAAACCTAATCAAACCTCGTAATCATCTCTAACTCGCCCTGCCTTCGCACGATACTGTTCAAACCGAGAAAAAATAAAACTACGTATGCAGAACATTTTACCGCTTCACAATTTGGTTCATCTTCAAAGAATAACCCCTCCTTGCGAGGCGGAGTTTGGCTTTGTAATTAGCAGATAAAATGTATGCATGTGTACGGCTACTAATGGATTTGGGCTAGGTTTAGTTTCTGGGTCACTGAATTCCATTGCTACTAATGAACCCTGTGGGAAATATTACATTGTGCATGCATGCATTTTCCTCTTCTTTCTTTTGTGAAAATCCAAAAGTTAAAAGTAGACTTGAATAATAATTTATAACTTTAAAGTGAAAGAGCACAAGAGGCAGCTTTTCTTTACTTTTTTTTTTATTTTGCATGCTCTTAACTGCTATTCCATTTTATCTATTTTTTTAATTTATTTATTTTTGAGTGACATGAGACCAACCTCACTGATTGATTGTTTTCAAACTGTGCAAGGGCTGCCATTAAATGAGGCTATCTCTACACCAGAGTGCAAAGTGAGAGAATAAGAGGGGTGAGGGAATAATGGAGCCTTCCGAGTTTGACCACTCTTCCAGTCTGCAGCTGAATCCTGCATGAAATCAGAACAAGTATTGGGTAATTGTGTGGGTGTGTGTCTTTGTGTGTTTCCCATCAAAAGTGGCATGTAACCATGTAACCATAAAACAAAAGATATCACATTTCTTATTATATACACATAAATGAATGATAATATTAGTAATCTATTTATTTAAATATTTAATTTAAATATTTAATTTAATACATTTGTTTGTCCCCCCCGGCACATAAAAAAACCTGTAAAACAAAATCGATGTTACTTCTCATTTTTTATTTTTTATTTACATATATGTGTACACATAAACAATACATATGTTATATCAATAAATGTTTCTTTCCATTTGCATATCTGTATATATGTTTATTTCTATATTTTCTAAATATCTATTTTTCAAATATTTACTTATGTATTTTTCCATAGCAACGGCTGCAAAAATGGTTGCATTTGCATGAAGGGTTCTATTTGAAGTACATTTTCAAAATTTCACTGTAGGCCTCAGGTACACACACACACACACACACACACACACACTCACATGCACACCCCCACACACACACACACACACACACTCAAACACACACACAGACACACACACACACACTCTCAAGAACCCTATTTACACAATTTCTTGCAAAATATTCATTAATTGGAGGCTCTATTTTGAACCCACTTCCTTTAGCTAATCCCCTGTATCCGCCTGTGTTCACCTCTACACACACATACTCACACACACACACACACACACACACACACACACACACACACACACACACACACACACACACTCTTCTTTTAAACTCACAGAGATACGATCATACGCATTCAGCCCTTGTCCGGTTGATCCCCCTATATCACCCCCCCCTCTCTCCCCGCCTCAAAAATGGTAGA
>CAAKHD010000781.1:7506-19047 GCA_901007705.1 Fistularia tabacaria
GGGGGGGGGGGGGGCGGAAAGAACCCCCCGGTTGAGGCCGGGAAAACGAAGGCCACCGAAAAATAAAAGCGGTCCTGCAAAAGAGGGGGGGGGAAAAAAAAAAAAAAAAAAAAAAAAAAAAAACATCAATGAAAGAAATGAACGGTGGCGGTAACCGTTAATCACGGCGGATTATAACGCGACGTGTTTCAAAGCGGGGCAGCGGCGGGCAATTACGCGGCAGGTTATCAGCAGCTGTCCGTCTTCATATCGGAGACGGACGCGGCTACGGAAAGCCTGCGCTTCGATGGGATTCTCCCGGGCGTAATCTGGTGGCGGTCGGACGCGCCGACTTACCCGCCTCTGATGTAATCCAGGAAGGAGAGCTCTGTGTCCACCAGGCAGGACAGGAGGGTCACCTTAGAGGACGGAAAATCAATTTAAGCAACGCGTTCACCGCGGCGCCGATCGTCCTGGAAACGGGTGAAGTTTAATGGGATGCAAACGGAGCGCCGCTCGCGTCGGTGTCCACGGCGAAAATAAAAGAAGCGGAAAAAGGAAGTCGAGCAGAAATTGCTCTGTTTGGACGGTAAAAATGCTGATATTCGTCAGGTATAAATACATCCCCCTTTAGAACGACGACAAATAAATGAGAGACGGGAACACAAACAGACACGCGCGCATTCTTCGCTAATAAACGTATTTCTTTTTCCTTATTTTATCAATCGATATCGAACAACGCAGGAAAGGCAGGGTACGACCGGTTGACGTCCGCTCATCCAACTTCCACGGGGAAAAAAAATAAATTGCATTAAATCCTCCAATAAATCAGATTGTTTTCAGGCCGCAAAGCAAGCTGATAATGTATTTTATTGTCATTGGTCTTCTGGGTATTTCTTACGTTGGAAAAAATTGTCGCTTTCTTTCCATGTATTTGTAAGTCTGCAAGGCAACCTTTGCTAAAGCGGCCCGCGGGTAATGGTTAAAGGGTAATACCGAGAGGCAGACTTAAACTGGGGGTTTGTCGCAACAGGTGATTCGCACACTCTGCGCCATGACCGGCTAATAGCACGCTAATGAAACCCTCAAAACTACTTCGCCTACGTGGAAAGCAATCACCGTCCAACCGGATAATGTAGCTGTTACATTTGCGTTCCTGGTCCAAAAACAGACTGGGGACCGCTGTATCAAATGACGGTATAAGAGGCAATGGTTGAATCATTTTAGACATAATGAGCGAGCATTAAAACAAGCCCTGTCGACGACATTACCAAGAGAGGGGCTGAGGTGCACTGCAAAAACGATTTTTGTCAAAATCTGGAGGCTGGGGGACGACGAAGTGACCCACAGCTCAAGCGAAACATGAGTTCACGTATGAGTACGTCCGTGCTTTTTCTTTGGGTGGCGGGGGTTAAAAAAAAGTATGGGAAACTCAAGGTGAAAGAAAAAGTTGTATCAACCAGTTTATGTCCGCTCTTAACCCTCTCTGATGACAGGAAGCCTTCCGGAAGGCACACAAAGGGGCTTGTCAAGTGCCTTTTGTTGTCAGAACAGACCAGCGTGTGCCAGCGACGTGATGACTGCTGACTCACCGTCCCTGAGTTTTGGTACTTCTTCTTTTTCTTCCCTTTCTTCTTTGGATTTAGCACCTGCGCGGACAAAACAAAACTCAGATTGTGTCACACGGACTTTCGGTCGCCTTGTTTAAGTGGGGCGGCAAAACGAGGTACAAATGACGCGCCAACGCAATTATCCTGTACTTTGCCTGATTGGATGGTTCAAGCTATAACCGCTGGGGTGAAGGCCTTTAAAAAAACAGAATCTGTGACAAAGCAGCAGAATCCAGATGCCATCAGGTTGATGATAGCCAGCGGCTCAGGTCACACGAGCAGCGCAGCGGTGTCAGAAATTGGGGGTTTTGGAGTCACAGTAGGTGCATTGTTCATGCGGGTAATAAGTTTAATTTGCCTTTTCCAAAAATCAAGTCTTGTTTCCTGCTTAACACAAATGCGCAAAATTTCATTATACAAATGAGAAAATGAGAAAATGAGACGCGAAGTGATCGCAAAGCTAGATGCTAGTGTTAGCCTAATATGGACAATAATTGATTTGGAGTTAGACTTGTACTTGTACTTGTTTTTGCATGTAATATAACCGAAGCTAATGTTTCTATTGGCTAATCCCTTAACACATGGGGGAAATTGGGCAGTTATGAAATTGAGGGACCGGTAAGAGCCTCTTGGTAGGAAAGCTAACAAAAACAAAAACAAGCACTTCTCAAGTGCATACTGTGATGTGAAATATTTGATACGATTTGCATCTTGTCGTTTCGTCCCGTCGGATAAAAAGCTATTTGAAAAAAAGCCGAAAAACTCCGGAGTCGTCCTTTGAATCAATTTTAGGCAGCAGTAATTGACCGGGAACTGCGGGGGGGTCATTTTTGGCAACTGATTTTCCAAATGTGAGGCAACTTTGGCCAGCAACAGAACGGGTTTCGCTGCAGAGTTGGCGGCACGGAGGCCAGTCGAGGAATTGTAAAGAAAGAGAAATTGACGTCCCATGAATACCTCGACCTACGAGTTGAATTCTTTCCGTGATCGAACTCGCAACTCAATAAATCAAATGAAATTCCCTGTTAAAATGATCTGTTATGCTATTACTCCATTCCAGCTGTCCGGTTTTGTAACGTGTTTTTTAATGAGAATTCATTATTGATAAAAATAACAAATCCAGTGGAACCTTGACTTACGAGTGCCCTAACTTAGGAGTTTTCAGTAGCTCAGTGGATATTTTTTGCTTTCTGACACAACATCAGAGTTGGGAGCGAGACGAGCCTTCGACACCGACGTTGCCATGAAGTGGATGTTATTGTTTTTATACATTACTTTTTATTCATAATGTACATTTTATCTTATTTTAAAACCAGAAATCAACACGTCTCATATGTCGGGAAAGTTGATGCGCTCGTATTATTATTATTTTTTTTATTTTTTTTAAATGTCAAATTACACGTGTGTGTGTGTGTGTGCAGAGCATCACCTCATATATGTGGAACTGCGACTGGCTTCTGGACATTTCTCTGTAGCTGGTGCTGAACTCGCCGATGAAATCGTGCCTGTGAGCGAAACCAACGCGGAGAGTTGACTCAAGGAAAATGGAAAAGCCCTTTCGGCGACGAGTGATAACGGGGGAAATTCGTTTGCCATTTTCTTTTACCTACGGAGAGATCGTGAGCAGCATCGCTAAAAGCTCCTTGGTAACCCAATGCAAAGGCCTAGCAACCAATTGTCATCTTTTCATGCTATCTGCGCAGTCGGAATCAGCAATCACTGGGGCAAAGACCCCCCCCCCCCAAAAAAAAAGGCTACGGGAAAATGACTTTGGAGGATCAATTGCAATTGTTTTTGTGGGAAAATAAAAAAAAAAAAGATCATTTGCTATTTGACTTTGTCAGCCAGGAGAGCGTTACTGCGGCGTTAATAGGTAAGGACAACTTCGACCTGGAGGTTCGAGGGGAAAAGTGCATTCATTTTTGAACCCGGGGGGGGGAATTAAAAATCAACCCGGTGGACATCAGGACTCCATTCCGGAGTGTGATCGCTGACCGTAATCCCAAAACGCTGTGGCTCTACTTGGCACATATGCGCCCGTATTTCAACGGCTGCTTCTATATTTCGAGTGGAGGTTGGTCGATTTTTATTAAAAAAAAAAAGCGAGAATGAAGCTTTTTGAGTGGTAAAAGCGAAAACAAGTCTGTTTTATGAGAAAAAACTTTTTTTTCTTAATAAATCACAGAGACACTGAAGGGAAAACACAAAAAAATTACATTTTGAAAAACGTTTAAAATTAAATTCCCCCCCCAAAAAATTATTTTCTCTTTGTCTTGATTATTTTTTTAGAGTGCTTTATCTCTTTATGATGTGCTGATGAGAAAAATAAATTAAAATCAGAAACCAAATTTGAATTAAATTAAAAAAAAATGTTTTTTGGGTTTGTGTGTTTGTTTGGAGTGCTTCATCTCTTTATGACCTCTTAGTGAGAGGAAATTTTTTTTTAATTAAAAACCAAATTTGAATTCAATCAAAAAAACTTTTTGTTTAGTTTTTTGCGTATTTGTCTAAATTGCTTTGCCTTTTGGTGACATGTTGATGGCAGATTAAGAATTAAAATTACATTTAAAAATTTTTTGGGGGGGGTCTCGTGTATTTGTTTTGTGTGCTTTGTGTCTATATGACGTCTTAATGAGAGAAAATAGTGAAATCAATAACTCAAAAGTTTTCTATTATTTTAGTATTTCTTTCGAGTGTTTTGTCTCTTGATGACACGTTGATGGGAGAATTTACACTAAATCTTAAAGAATCACTTTTTTTGTTTTGCATGTATTTGTTGATGGTGCTTTGTCTCTTTATTGGGTCTTCATGAGAGAAAAAAATTAAACAAAAAACGAATTTGAATTTAGGTAAAAATTTTGGGGGGGAATTGTGTTTACAGTGATTCCACCGCATATGATGTGTTCATGAGAGGGAAAAAAAGTGAAATTAAATTTAGAAAATAAAAACGTTAACTTAAAAACATCACTTTTTTTGAGGGCGGGTTTGTGTCTCAATTTCTCGCTCTTTATGAGAGAGTGAATGAATGAGTGAAGGAATGCATTTGTTTTCATTCAAATAATTTCACCCCAGGGCTGATAAGGAAAGAGGAAATGTGGTTACTCTGTAAATTCCTCATTCCCACATATTTGTTCATTCTTAAGTTTCATCCGTTCATGATGAACACTGCCTGTCGTGCACTCAGGATAGCACATGATTTTAACAAATCATAAATGCACGCTTGGAAAATGCAACTGTTAAAAATAGTCTCAACTGTAAATCCATAATTGAAAATTTTTTTCCTGAAAAAAAAAAAAAAAAATTTAAATCAAGCTTCTAAACATTTGTAGAGTCTGGAAACGTGTTTCCCTGCTCAATGAAATCCTTATTTCGGCATCCGTAGCGAGGTCAGATAAGTCGCAATAAATAAATAATAATCAGACATATTTACATGTTTTAGTTATTGAGAAAAAACGTTATTCAGAGGTGATTTTAAGGAGCGAGTTAAGGGTGTTAATGGGTCAGTAACTAGTTTCTGACGGTTAATGAGAGATCACTCAAGAGACAGGAAGCAGCCTCACCCGCCGTCTCGATCCCAGTCGTACACCTCCACCTTGATGCTCCTGTCAGGGACAGAGGGGGGGGGGGATTCCCATTAAGAAAATCCAATCAGCCGCAGCGATTTATAATAATTGTTGCGGGCCAGCCGTGCGTGAGAGGACGGGAGGCCCGGCGTGGACGGAAATCCGCGGCTGTCGGGACGCTTAAAGGACGACAACTCGTAACGTTGGGCCTGCGGGAGGCTCACCACCAAAACAGGAAGCGGGTTCGTCAATTTCATTTCGGCTTCCTGGTTCTGATTTCCCCTGAAGAAGCGCCTCAAAGTCCATTTAAAGAACCCAATGAAATCTTCCTGCCGGTAAACCGGACCCTGCGTGTTGCAGCGAAGGGCCAGAGGAGTGTGTGTTTTTTTTTTTCCTCTTACGCTTGCTGAAAACCTCCCAAAAAAAAGCCCTGGTGGTGAAGTTCTATAATCTACTTCGTCTAATCCGGCGATGAAGTGCAGGCCCGACACTTTCCACAGCTTACGGGAGAGACGCGATGAGTCGGGAGTCACTTGTGACAAAATAAAGTCCTCACTACTAATTCCTGCAGCACGGCCCGCAACAGGACCTTAAGGAAGGGCATCGTATTGGGAAAATAAAACAAATATATAATTGATGAATGAAAGACATTTATTGTCGATTGTTTTACCTGAATTTGCCTTGACTTTGTCGAAATTGTTGACATTTGCGTAAAACTATACTTGAAATTGTTTGATTGTTTTGTTACAATTGGACTGATTTTACTAGAACCCTGGTTTGAATTTGAAAAAGGAAAAGATTTATTGTATTTATTGATGATTTAAACTTCAGCTAGCGTGTGTCATTAGCATACGCAACATTTGATTAATGTTAGCCTTAACATTAGCACGAAGGAAGCAAGGAAGCGTCTGAATATTAACTTTGATGAAAAAAAAGTAAAAGGATAATTCACATTATCTTGTAAATTAGATGAAAAATATGTGATAAAGTAAGACTTGTTATTATTTTTTTAAAATATTAATCAGAGTTAGAAATGTGCAGAGAAGCCAAAAAAAAGAAGCCTGATCGAAAAAACACCCGAGCGCTCCGAACTGAACGTGAATTTGGAGAGACGCGGATTTCGGAGTAGCATGTAAAATCATTTCTAAAACTGCGCGGGGACGGGGCGAAGCACCTGTCGTAGTCTCCGTTGCAGAGCGCCCTGACGGGAATCTTAAACGCCTGCCACACCGGATCCAGGGTGTTCTTCACCACCTCGGTCTTGTGGCAAATAGTGTACCTGCGGACACCGCAAAAAAAAAACAAAAAAAAAAACAACAGCGTCAATGTTTTAAATGCGAGTGAGACAGCAGAGGCTCTGGTGAAAACATTGCGTGGTGGGAAAAAAAAAATCTCTGAAAGAATGGAGTTGCACTCTTGTAAACAGTGACCCTGTGAGAAACTTTCAGTCTGGGCTGCGACTAAAAACCCTAAAAGCTAATCTTGACATGTGAGCAGGTTTTCCACGTCTTGCGTGGGGAGGGGCGGCTCAAGCCTGCTAGCGTGAAAGTATCCGCGGGGCGAGGAAGTCCGTTCCGACACGCTGGGTTTTTCCTTTCTTCCATCACTTAACTGCATCTCATCCGGCGTCTCTCGCCTTTTTTCCCTCCCTTTCTTTTTCTTCCCCCTCCTTGTCAAAGCCGTCCTGTTGTGTCTGCTCATCGGCCGGACGGCGTGAGTCCCATGCACAGCGCTGGCTGTTACGCAACATCGCATAGGCGCTTTGGCCCTTATAGATGTATGGGAGCTTTTTGGAGCATGAACAATCTCAGCGAGGCGTCTGTATGCATCTTTCATGTCGTGCGTGTGCGTGTCAGACGCGATCGCAGTGATCGGGTCGGTCGTCGAACTCACGATCCGTCTTCGTTGCTGCGGTAAAAGACGAGGAAGGGGTCCGATTTCCCGAAGAAGTCCTTCTTGTCCAGTTTGTTGCCGCAGAACTGCAGCATCACCGACTCCTGAGAGGGGAGGAAAGCGCGGATGTGAGCGGATTTCGGATCAGTGGTTTTAAAATAAAAGGCGGCGGGACACTTTTGATTGGGCCGTATCTTAAGAAGAAACCTGAAAAATAATAATATTTAGCTGAATTATATCTATCGATAAAATGGCCTCATCCTTAGCGTAACCTTGGTTAACCCTCACATTAAAAGCAGGGGATTATGTGCAGAAACTTTATTAACTTTGATAAGGGGAAAAAAAAAATCCCAAAAATCGTTGGAAAACATTATCTTGTAGATATGCATTAAAAATATATAATAGAATTAGAAAAAATCATACTTAAAAAAAGCCAACACGTATCCTGATGAGTTTACAAATTACAAACTAATTGACGACACTTTAATTCATATTAAAATTTCTTGGCAATTACAGGCACACATTAGCATAACATTTGGTTAGCGTTCACCTTAAAATTAGCGGCTATCAAGTAGAAGATTATGTGCATTAAAGTGTCTCAATATTAACTTTGGAAAAAAAAGGATTAAAAGGGTGGTCGGAAAAAATTTTAAACATTATTTTGTTCATTCAAAATAAATGTGTAAGTAGATGATCCTCAACGCGGAGCTTTTTGGTGAAGCTAATTTTTGTCTACGTTGTCATTGAACTTCTTTTGCTGTTGCCTTTTCCAATAAAAAACTTGTTTAGCAAAGAAAAAAAAAAAACAACAACTGAAAAAATTGTATCGTGAATAAAATTTGATTTTTTTTTCATGTCTTAAATAATAAAATAGAATTGCTTATATCATATCTAATTAATGATAATAAAAATTGAAATGTATAAAAATATTATACAGCTTTCGCGGTCTCACTGTCTCGTGCATTTTAAGCTTTTTTATCCACTCTTACATCACGGATTTCTCGCTATACCACATGTTTTTGCGGTATAAATATCTATTTATATATTTATCAATCCCATTATTTTTGTGGTTAAATGAGCCTTTTCTAGGGTCGAGTTCTCACCCTGCAGTTTGTCAGCTCCTCCGCTCGAACGATGACGGTGCCGCACTTCTTCCCCGGGATCCCGCTGCGGGAACACAAATCAGGAGTTATGCTTGAAAACAATGATCCCCCCCCCCCACTCTATTTTATTTCTTTCTTTCTTTGAACGGCTGCGACGACAACACTGGATCCGATGCAGAAAAGCGGAAAAATAATCACAACTCGGTGCGGTCGCTTCTGACAATGACAATGCGATGATCTAACGAGAGATTCTGCTCATATATACATATGTATGTATATATTAGAATCTCGTGTGTGTGTGTGTGTGTGCGTGTGTGTGTGTGTGTGTGTGTGTGTGTGTGTGTGTGTGTGTGTGTGTGTGTGTGTGAGAAAGAAGGAAAAGCCTGGAAAATGTATAGTGGAGTTGTCGGCGCTCACATTGTCTCTGCATTGCATACAATGTAGGCCATTGCAGCGTATTAATTACTGTCAGAATAGTGACGTGATGTTATCTTTTTGACCGGAAGAGCCTGGCAGTTTCAAGCATATCTTTCTCGACAGCATCTATAAAAATGTATTTTTTTTCCCGGACAGATTGTTTTTCAACTGCCTTCTAACGCTTATAAACTCGGTTTTCTCGACGCAATTTTTTTATTTTTCCCCCCCGTCAGGATGTATTGTATATTACACATGTAGAATGCATGTGAAAAAAAAGGAAATAAAAGATACCAAAATAAATAATAGAAAAAAAAATAAGAATTAAAAAACAGGGGACACATTTTTTTTTCAACAGTTGTGAAACACGTGACGTTCTCCCACAAATATATTACAAAAGACTTAATTGCGTTTGCGATGTTAAAACAAATTTTGTGCAGGAACTAGTTTTTGAGCGGGGCGGAGGAATATGAGGAAGACGGGTTTGTTTACATTCGCCGCTTGCGTCTTTTTCAATTTGACTGTACAGCATTTTTTATGTCCTGGGATTATATTTTTACCACTGTGTTAGTGCAGGTTCTTATCGGTGCTTATAAACATAATACTCGATAATAATAATATATATTTTTATTTAAGGTACTTTACCAAACACTCGAGGATGCCTTACAGGCATAAATATACAGAAAATACAGTTTTACAAATTATAACAATAACATTTTTAAAAAAAGTGAAAAACTGATTAAAGTTATAACTAAAAGTAGTAAAAAAAAGAAAAAAAAAAGGAAAAATTCTTAAAATGAAAAAATTAAATGAAATGAAAGAAAATAGAATAAACGTGACGGAGCAGTTGGTGTCGGACGCCGTCTTGAATAGATGTGTTTGGAGTCGTGATATTTTCCGACGAACGGCAAAAATCACGTTGGGTCGCGCCGTAGGAACTGAATTCCGACGTACGTTGAGGAGCTACTTAGTCCTGATCGGGCGAATCACGATGTGCGTGTTAAATCAACAGGAGCCGACGTAATATTTGAAAGGCTCTCAGAAGCCGCGGTCCCGGGAGGGCCCACGCTAACCGAGGAGAAACCGCGCGCCCGGCGACATCTCGTCCACGCCGTTTGTTTACACCCTGCCCCGGCGAGGCGTAGCGTCCGGCCCAGGGAGCCCGGCCGCTAAAAATAGACCCGATGAATGCCACCGACCCCCGACCTCCCTCCCTCCCCACGCGGGAAGCGCAGAGATAATCTCGTTGAGCTAAATAGTGTCCGGTAATGACAGCCGGGGCCTCGCAATGACACACAGCCAGAAAACGCCGCTTTCCCCCCCCCGCAACCCCTCTCTCATCCAATCACCTGAGACACGCCGCCGCCCTTTGATGCTCAGGGAGGCATTCAGTGAAATTAATTCCGTGGCCGCGGCGGCAGAAGAGAAAGCGGCCGGAGGAAAGATGGCGGGTTGTTTTTTCCGAGCCGAGAAGGCGCGATATCGGGCGATTTATTCCACGGAGAGGGTTTTTCTTGGTGTCGAGCGGTCGTTGGAAACGGATCGATGTCTTGAGCGTTTTAGAGAGAGGGAATTGAAATGATGGGAAATATCTAATAAATAATATAAACGTGTGTTTGGGGGCCGAGCTGCGAATATTACCCAACTATTTGAGCCGACGGGAGTAGAAAAATTTGAATCATTTCATTAGATTTTGATCAAAAACAATATTGATCCACAAATTGCTCTTTGTTACAGAAGAAGATCCTACTAAAAGGGGACAAGATAAGAAAAAACAAGCATCTATAAAAATAAATAAATAAATAAAAAAAATTAAAAAATTCTACACATATATAAATATATATATACACATATATGAATATATATATATACTCATATATGTATATATGAATATATATATATATACATACAGTATGCGAATATATATATATATATATATATATATATATATATATATATATATATATATATTCATATATATATGGCAACTGCAATATATATATATATATATATATATATATATATATTGCAGTTGCCAAGGTAGCTAATAGTGAGATTAATACGAAATTAAAACACCATGAATTTAAAAAAAAAAAGCGCAATGCTGTCCGACCAATCATCTTTTCCTATTACATGTTGCCGGGTAAATTATGTCAGCGCACCATTTTTCAAAGGGCCTTGACAATGTTGTGAATTACAGTCTGACCTTTGACCTGGTGACTGCTCACTCCCCCTCCCCAGCCTAGACTTCTCGTCTACCTTTCCGCGCACATCTCTGGGATTTTGAAAAGTCGAGGAGGTCGTGGTCATCGGTGTGTGTGACGGCAAAAAAAAAATACTTTTAAGTACATTCCGGTTGAGCATCTCTAGATAAAAAATTCAAAGCAGTAACAACCCCTTTCACGTTGCTATCTCTGTTGGGATTTTTTTTTTCTTCCCGCTGTTGATTTTGTTCTAATCCGCTGCCCCTCCCCCTCCGCCGAGGCATGAGATTCATTTGATTTAATTCATTTATCTATTTTTGAGTTTTAGAAAGATTTCCATGTGGTTTGGTCAAAATCGGAAAACACACACAAAAAAAAAGAAAGAAAAAAAAACCAACACGAAAACATGAGAGGAGCCTTTGTGGATGATAAAGACTATCTAGATATTTCTTATATTTTAAAAATTAGGCACGCATGCACGCACACACACACACACACACACACACACACACACACACACGTATCTGAAACAGTGAATGGCTGGAGGCGGAGGTGATTACATAACTTGGTGACAGTAACACATTCTTACATCATATTTCTTGTGTGTCACTTTTCCCATTAAGCTGCAGCAGCTGGTCATTGATTTTTCTCTGCCGCTTTTGTCTCACACACACACACACACACACACACACACACACACACACACACACACACACACACACACACACACACACACACACACACATAGAAAACGCCAGAGAGAATGAATAGAGAC
>CAAKHD010000782.1:21503-32881 GCA_901007705.1 Fistularia tabacaria
AATGAAGTCATTAACCTTTCATCCCGACGAGAACGCTCCTCTCCGGTGGTCTGGTGCCACTCGAGCCGGATGTTTTTCCCGCGTGGGCGCCGCTTGGAGAGCGGACGCGAGCCGATGAATGAAGCCTGCGGAGCGACTCGCTTCCTCTCGACCGACCAAATATTTAAACTCCGAATGACGGCCGTGTTTGTGCTCCCTCTTGTTCCAACAGCTCTCGGCTTCTTAAGAAACTTTGAAGGGCCGTTGTGAAACAAAATCTTTTTTTGTTTTTTTGTTTTTTTAATCCTCCTCCATTCACAAAAAAAAGATGGAGCCACGGAGTTCCTCGCAAAGGAAAAAAACAAAAAAAAAAAAAGACATTTGTTCATTTTCTTAACCTGAAATTTTCCCTCTCCTGGGTGATTTCTCGCCGCCCTTCATTTCTCAATCCAGGTTGCTCGGAGCAATTTTTTTGCCGAATTACGCGGAAGTATGGAGAGCGCCGGGGAATAGACGACTCGTGAAAACACGGGTCAAATCCATCACAATCTCGTATCGCTAAACGAATGAGCTCCTCTCAAATGACTCCCAGCTCATCCGTCAACGCTGTGGTCGACAACAGGGCGTCGCTGCGTAGAGAGGAAGAGCCAGAAGCGAATACAGAGGAATACAGCCGGGGTTTTCTTCTGGATAAGTAATTTATGGCCGATTACACAAAATTGGCTGAAAAAAAGGATGGCGAAAGCCACCAAATAAACACAGGAAGTGATGAATGGAGAAGGACGTTCGAGCTTAGCCTCTTTAGATGTTAAAATATTGTGTTTTACTGCGCCCCGTGACATGACGTTAGCAACCACACGTCCGATACGACGGCCCACTTGCAGAGGCATCACTGGCCGAAGGCGTCCCAAACAGCGGGACGTCAGCCCGGAGCTGTGATATGAGCCCGAACCGAATCCCGTCGCACCATTTCACACGTGACGGCACCGGGATCCAGCATTTCTTTCCTCATTTTCTGCGTTAAAAGCGGCGGGGCAGCTTTTGTCAGAGTCATAAGAGTCGATCAAAACCGCGAGGCTTCAAACTCAGCGCCGGGGCCTCCTTCCCTTCATCACGCCAGGAGCCCGTTACCTTGAGGAAGAGTGGACACTGGTTCTCAGCCTGCGGACAGGCTGACCAGAACCAGTCAGGTAGTGGGCCGGCTTTGGCCGTGGACACAAAGTAGCCGAGGGCTAGAGGTTGCTGCAGGAGGTTGGGGACCTCTTCGTGAGACTCCATGCGGTCTGCACTCTGGCCCTGAGGATGGCACAACGATACGACATCTGAATTCAATCCGGCCAGGCGCACGCCCCGAGTACGCGTGGCGGCGGGGCCTTACCTTGCTGCCATCACCTCCATGGTGGTAGTGGGAGCCGGGGGAGTGCACGGGGGACGTGGTGGGTGAGATGTTGATGATGTCCGGATCCACCAGCTCGTTCTCCTGGTCCAGCAGGTCAAAGATCCCAATAGCGTCCGAGCCATCTAGAAAGAACAACACAGTCACTTAATAATTCGACTTCTTCTATTTTTATTTCGCCTCCCTCGGAGTTGTCGTCGATCTTTTCACCGAGAACTGAGGGTTTTTTATAACACTGACTTATTTTCCTCTCAACAACTGTCTGCAGAAGGTGGAGCTAGCTTTTGTTTCTTATGGGATTGCAAACGTTGTCATGTCAGGTGTCCCGGCTTTGCGTCCGTCGGATGAAAATAACGGATTTACCGGAGCGGTTTTAAAACGAGAAAGGGCGACGGTGAGCTCTGCTCTCCGCATCGCAAACCCTATAGCAGCAAACGGTCTTGTAAAAGCTAGCAGGGGACTTTATGAAGGCGCGGTAAAAGCAAACTGCCGCTGACCTGTGGTGGCATTGAGAATGTCGATGTTGGGGTCGATGTTGGTGTAATTGGAGCTGGCCACTTGGACGGAGGCGGAGGTGGGGAAGACCAGGATGTGGGTGCAGGAGGTATCTTGCGGGGTGCTGAGCTGCGACGTCTGCATGTTCAGGGTAGTGCTACGGCCAAAGACGGAGCCTGTCGACACAGAGTCTGGCGGGGAGAGCAGAGGCAGAGAGGCGGCAATTTAAGACACCGTTCCGACAAAAATATAGTCCAGAATAAACTAAATCAATAGATACCACCCTGGGCCGGGCGAGATAACTCGGCCGGACGCTGAGCCTTTTACGGTGTATCGAGATGAAAGATTGGGAAAACGGCACCGTGACGAGGCTCGGCCCGGCGTGAAAGAACTCCGCCGTGTCTTCTCAGTGACACCGTGCCGCTAATTCTTCCCAGGATTGTAAAAAAGCGTCACATTTTCAAACGCGGTCGAAGGCACAACGCCCGCCCGTTGCGAAATATCGACCGCGTAAAACATGACGCTGGCTTTTCCGGGCGTTTCTCCGTTAGAAACCGAAGTGGACGTTTGGGATGACCTCTGCGCTCCCGCGTGGGCCGCGGCTGCATTTCCAGCTCGGGGCAGGTGTTTAGGAAGCGGATGTGGTCAGGCGTGGCGGCGCCGGACACAATCCCGGTGTGATGCGGTGACAGAAGCCCCCACTCCTTTCCCAAAATAAACCCATTGATCCGGCTCTCCATCACATCGCATTGAGATCAATGGGCATCAGAGAGGTAGGGCTTTATGAGCCAAACGGTACATGATCTCCCCCTGCCATCAATCTCTGGTCTGGACAAGAAGGTGACATGCATTGTGATAAGCTGCAGCCATCCATCACGACACAAGCACCAAGATGCGCGCGCGCACACACACACACACACACACGCACACGCACACGCACACACACATGCACACACACACGGAAACGTACATGGCCGCCTTCCTTTGCAGAGTAAGGCGACTCCGATGAGACGTTAAAGCAGATTAATAAGCGTGTTCATTATCTTTGTCTTCTGCACACCCTACCTGGCATGATGATGAAGGATCCCTGGGGCTCCATGGCAACCAGGCACACACTCAGGATGCTGGGAGTGTCGGAGGCAGAGATGCCGCACATTCGACACATTTCCTTCAGACGGCGACTGAGCGACTGGAGGTTTCTTCTGCTCAACAGAATGCTCCAGTCTGGCACATGGGGAGGGGATGAGTTAACACATCTGGGTGTAAAAATATCGCACGAAAAAACAGGCCCCTCGCCGTAGGGCGGCGCTCTTTTACCTTTTAGCTCGCCGTGCCCTATCCTGCCCAGTCGTCCGATCACCACTCTCCAGGGCACCGACGTCATCTGCACCAGACCCAGGCACCAATCCCACAGTTTCTGCAGGCCGAGTCGCCGCACGGAGCCCTTTTTCCTCCGCGCCCTGGAAAAGGGAGGCGCGCTTTCAGAGGTATTCCCGAGGGATTCGCATCGTCTCGGGTCGGGCGCGTGTACAAATAAGCCGAATCGCTTTCTGACCCCGAGCGCTATCTTTGATTGACAGCTATATGCTCTCTCCGCTCTTATTTATGCTTCACCGATGATGGTTAGCCGGGAGTCACCCATGTGAAAAATCACTATTTGGATATAGATTTTAAATGCCGCGCGCCGGACACGGTCGCCCCTGCGAACTTCTCGATGTCACGGCCACTTGACACAAAATGATTAGTCCACAGACGGTCAATAAAGTGCGTTTTGGAATAAGTGCCAGACCCCGGCTGGCCGCAAACGTGCATCGTTTAAACGCGCTTTGTGTGTGCAAACCCCGAGTGCATCTTTACAACCAAGGCGGTTTCGTCGTCGGGCCTCCACCTGTTGGGCACGTCGATGCTGATGATGCAGGTCTCCAGGAGCTCCCCGTACAGGTCCGTGCACGTAGCCAGGAGCCAGCGCTGGTCGTGGGACAGACAGTAGCCGACGAACAGCACGTTGTACTTCTGCGACGCCTCCCCAAATGTTTCGCCCAGCTCCGTCTGCTTGTCCTTCACCGGTGCGAGGATGAAGGGCGGCGTGTACAGACGCAGACAGTCAGGCCTCTGGAAGGGGAACAAGAATTACAGATATACATCAAGCCTTTTCGAGGCAAACAGATTTTCCAGACGAGACCATCTTGCAAATCACTTTGAGGACAAAATGTGCGTAACGCCCCCCCCCCCCGTTATCCCACATCCTCCCCTGCTTTCTGAGGCTGGTCGGTAACAATCTACCAGCGCAAAGGAAGAAGTCAGGTGCTGATGCACCTGATTTAAAGTGCCCTTTTTTTTTTTTTTTTCCCCCCTAAACCCAGATGGAAGTCCCGTTACGGGGTTCTCAGAGAGCTAGCCAAGCAGGAAATGGAAAGACAACCCCCAGAGTAGCGGAGGGTTACGAGTTTCTTTGGCTGCGCTCCGGCAAAAACACCTTATGAGGGCGTGGAGAGTTAAAGCCCCGCCGTGCTTTCCTGCAGAGGCGGCCCGCACACAGCCGGGGTGAAAGGCCCGCGTCGGGTCAAGTCACGGATCAAGCCGGACAGCTACGAGAAAATGAAACGCGGCTACCTTTGTTGACTCGCCGATCGATAACAAATAAACACGGGGAATCATGTTTTCAAAAGATTCCGATGGCGCGGGTTAACGTCAAAGCTAAGCCACTCGCCGTCGGAACTCGGCTCCGGCGGGGCGGCGTTTACCTCTGAGCTCTTCAGTGCGGTGTCAATGGCTAAACCCGGGCCGAAGCCCGTCAGCGACTTGACGTTGGTGGAGGTGGGCAGTGGTCGTCTGCACTGGGCGAAGACGGAGAAGGCTAAAGACTTGAGGTGCTGGGCGTACATGTGGCGGTCTTCACCTCTGACTGGCTGGAGCAGATACTGGCAGGGGATTATCTGAGGGGAAGCAGAGGAGGAGAGGCTATATCTCGGGCTCGTACCCGCGCGGACACACACATGCGGTGGATTAATTGGAAAACCTTTAGCCCCGCCACGAGCCTGACTACACAAGGAATGAATGACCCCCCCCACACACCCCCACCCCCGATCGTGCCCTCTTCGCATTTCTTCATGTTTATGAAGCGCTTTGATAGAAAGAGCTTAATAGATATATGGATCGTTATCATCTGCGGACAAACGACAACGGTTTATATTGACCAAATGCGTTGAGTCGGCGACACAGTCCAGCATCAATACGAGCGCAAAATAGCCACGGCCGCTGAGGGGCACATTTCAAAATATCAAACGCAGCCCCGGGTGAACTCTCCGCGGCCACTCCATGTTTGCAGGGCTCTGTCAATCTCCGTGCAGCAGGGGG
Organism: Fistularia tabacaria; assembly: GCA_901007705.1. NCBI lineage: Eukaryota > Metazoa > Chordata > Actinopteri > Syngnathiformes > Fistulariidae > Fistularia > Fistularia tabacaria. The sequence goes on from CAAKHD010000782.1 coordinate 26,731, forward strand.
AGCGAGGCGGGAGGCCAGAGAAGATAAAGGCAGCGCTCCCGAGCCAGCGGTCGCAGGATATTCTCAGCGGAGAAGTTGAAAGATCGTAAAAAAAAAAAAAAAAGAAGGACAAAGTTTTATTAACTTTGCGTGGAGGCTTTGGAACAAGGTAAGAAATGCCATCAATAACCACCATTAAAATGGACGACTACAACAGAACGTTAAGGTTCTCGGAAGAGGCGTGGAAGATGAGGAGGACTGAGACAATCCACGAGCGAGGACCGAGCAAAGCCGAGGAAAAGGGAAATGCATCACCTCCACCGGGGAGCTCCTGCTTTTCGTTAAGTTTGTCAGCTGGATTGCACCCCAAAAAAAAAAAAAAAAAAAAATCTACGCAGGCGGATCATTCCATTTTTAGGGCGCGATTAATTAAAAACGGATGGGAAGTCCACTTACTTGTACAGAAATGGAATTGCGGATGTGTGCAGGCAAGAACTGAAGCATCTCAAGGTAGCAGCGTAACAAACCCAGCGTCCACACGCTGGAGTGGGCCGGCGCCGGCCCGGGGCCGCCGTCAGATTCCTCATAGCTGAAGGGGTCCACAATGTAAACAACAATGGCGGGCGGATACGTGATAGCGTGGGACTCCCCGTCTGTAGGCACGCCCACCTTCTCACGCTCCAAAGTGCTGCGGTGATCACACACGCACACACACACACACGCACACACACACACACACACACACGCACACACACACACACGCACACACACACACACATTGAATTTAACAGGGCTAATCTTGTCCTCGGTAGAGCGGCGGGATCACATGATTGTGCGTGAAGGGATTCCAAGTGATTCAAAACAAATGTGACAGGCGGTACCTTTCAGGAGGCTCTGCGGAGGCTTGGCTGTTCGAGTTGTCCCCTGAGGTGCCAGTATTCTGAGTACCAGCCTGCTGGCCCAGCTGGCCGCTCTGGGGGCCTCCTCCCTGGCTCTGGTTCCCCATGCTCCCGAAGGGGGTAAAAGAGCTGGCCTTGGCAGAATGCATCCCGCTGCCGGTCTGGCCCGACGACGTCACCAGGCTGTTGGAGGACGCCGAGGCAGATCCGGCCCCGCCGCCGCCGTTGTTGTTGTTGAGGGCCGAGGGGCCCCCGGCGCCGGCCGAGCCCTGCTGGCCGGCCGGGATGGACGCGGCGCTCGGTAGCTGCGTGGATGGCGGCTGGTTGGACGAGGGCGGGGGCGCGGGCTGCGTGAGGAGGGAACCGTCCAATGGCTGTGACGCGAGGTATGGAGCTGGGGAGAGACACAGAAGTGGATTCATATGAATACATCAAACGCGCGAGAAGATCGGTTTCATCTTTATCCACTTGACGGGCGCCCGCGCCGATCACGCCGCTGTCACCTTTGTTCTGTTCCCTTTAAAAAAAACATCAAGACTCACCTTGCTCGCCATTTTAATGAAGGCTCATACGAGAGGTCCCAAAGGTGGCCGCGCGGGAATAAAGAAGAACCTTGGGCCGCGCCGAGTGGAAAATACGCCGGCTGGCGAAGGAAGACTCACCGAGGTTGTGGCGGCACACTTGTGCATAGAGTTTGAGCTTAGTGAAGGCGTCGCTGTTGCCGCTGGCGGCCTTGAGAAACCAGTCGCTGACCGGCTGGTCCAGAAGGTTCTTGGCTCCGTTGCCGCCGACGAGGACGATGCCGTCGGGGTAGCCTTTGGAGATGGGCCGATGTTGCCCAAGCCGGCACGACTGCGGAAAAAAAGCGAAGGGGAATCGTGGCGGGTTGGCGAAGGCAAACAAAGGACGACACCACGTAAAACTGCACAGGTGAGGAGATAACGCGGGCTTCAGTTCGGCTACGTTCAGATTTCATCGTTTTTACCCGTTCAGACAATGCGAGTCTGACTTGGAAGAATATTAAAAGATTTTGCCTTTGTGTGCCGATGAAAAGAGGCGAACTTACATCATGCGTTGTTCTTCCCCGACGCTAATTGGGCGCGATATCTTTCCGCAAACATCTAATCTTGCAATCTCGCCAAGACAACTCAGAGGCCCGACTTGATACTTAGGACAAATTGACGCGAGGACGCCGCCGCCGCGTCTTTTAAATGAATTACGGCGAATGAGTCCCGGCGGTTGGCGCGCAGCTCGCCGAGGTCGCCGTGGAAACGACTGCGCCGGTGGTCTGGTACAGCCTCCGCCGCCTCACTCGCACCGTCGTCGTTATTTCAGACACATCCAGACGATGCTTTGTCCCCCGCAAGAGCGTTTAGCCGCCTAATGCCGCGTCCGCTCGTGCGAGGGAGCGATACGCGTATATCCGTAATGGTTGCTGACAGCGAGTAACAGTTCCTCCGCAAGGATGCCCTGCTTATAGGACATTTGCAGGTACGTTAATTTTTAATGAGAGGGCCATAAATAAACAAGTGATCCCCGGAGTAATTTTGCAAAGGGGAACACAGATTTTCACATTTCGTCGAATGCAAACCCAGAGACCCGATATACCTTTACTAATGTCTTGCATATTTTAAAAGTGAGCTTGCTTTTTTTTTCTTTTTTATGTCGTCCAAAGATAAGTCGCGTTTCCATAAACTATTCACTTGGATAATTCACAGAGAGGAAGGTGAGGTCACAGTGGGAAAGCGCGTGCGAGACGGTGCGGACGCCGATGACGTCTTCCCGCCCCTCCCGCGGTATCTCTACCTCGTAGACGGCGGTGAGGTCTCGGAAGAGGCTCCTGGCGCCACTGAGCAGGGCCTCGTTGTCAGGACAAACCACCAAATACCCGATATCCCGCTGGGAGCCGAAGGGATCCAGCAGCAGCTTCTCCCAGTAGGGCAGACCGAACGGAGACAGCACCACAAAGTCATACTCGTAACCCACCAGGAAGGTGGGGATGGGAAGAGGCTCCGGGGACTCGTCTGTGCCTGCGAGAGGGAGGGAAACACAAAGAGACGGAGCGTTTTAAAACAAGAGATGAACAGTGGGCAGGCCAAACAAGTGAAGTCAGCCTCCGCTGTGCATCAGAACGGAAGGTCAACCACACAATCTGACAGCTCCTCCCGACAGGGCTGACATCTGGGCGGCGGCTCGGGACCACACGCCGCCTATTGATCTGACAACATCGGGTTTTTCTACCCGGAAACCCACGTCGCAAATGTCACACGTGCGACGGCCCAAAAGTCGCGGTCGCGTCGTATCGGTTGGCCGCCGCGACCTTGCTCTCGAGGTGCGGGAGCACCATCAGCGCCGGGAGACGGGCGGAAGCCCTCGGTGACAACGGCGTTCTCGCCGCCGGGACGAAGCGCACAGACAGCCCGGTCGTGGATTGTAAAACGCATCGGGCGGATATCTCTCCTCCCCGAATTTACCGTAGGAGCCCCGCCCAGCCATCTTGTGGAACTGCTGCCACGTGAGAGGACCCTGAACGCCCCACGACCGCACCGTCCTCTTCTTCTGGATAGCGTCCTGCAGAACGGGCTGGAGAGACATCAGCACCCGGAGCACGTCCTGAGAGCACAGGGCGCTGACATCCACCGCTGTACAACACAAAAGTGAGGAGGGAGATTAAACCAAACGTGAAATACATAAAATGAGAAGAAAAAGGGGGTATGTTAAATCCGGGACTGTGTGAAGTTTTTACGATAGCATAAAAGCAACCATAAACGTCAACATTCAGCAACCGCATCATGCGTTCAGTCATCTTTGAAATGACAGAGCAGATAAAGCTGCTGGCCGAGTTTTCTCGGAGACATTTTCCGACGGCGTCTCACCGTTTTGCTTGGACCAGTGGTGCAGGCACGTGCTTTTGACCAGCGCCTCATCCACTTTGCCGCCTGACATGTTGTCCATGAACTGCCTGCCGTGCTCGAGTGCCATGTAACAGTCGCTGTGGTAATCCCTCTCCTCCACCCGGACGCACGGCAGCATGGGGGCGCCGCCCATGGCCGCCGCGTCGTGCTCCAGGACCGAAATGGGCGAAAAGGGGTTGGTGCACTGGTCCTGCAGCAGGAGGATCAGCTCGTCCGGGACGCGGTCCCCCCGGCCCACGCCGCTCCTCTCCAGCGAGGAGAGCCTCAGCTCCTCGAAGCGCTTCTCCGCCTCGCGGCTGACGTCGGAGCCGCGGCCGATGATATCCAGCTCGTCCTCCAAGAAGAGGCCCGACCCGTTGCCGTAGCGCCGGTTGACCACGGCGCTGAAGCCGCAGCCGCAGGGCTCCTGGGCCTCGCCGACCGGGTCGCTCAGGTACACGCCCACGTCGGCGCCCTTGATGTTCATGTTGCACACGCAGATGCAGCAGCTGTCGAAGTTGCAGTCCTTGAAGAGGTTCATGACCGACTCGGAGAGGATGAGGGTGACGTAGAGGCTGTGGGCCTCGGGAACGGACGCGGCCGGCTCCACCGAGTTGAGCGGTCGGCAGGTGGAGGGCGTCGACGCCGGCGAGTAGAGGTCCGAGTTCTCGTACTTGAGCGAGCCTTGGACGCTGGAGGGGCCCCGGGGTGTGCGCGGGGTGCGCGGCGTGCGCGGGGTGGGGGCGGAGAACCGCGGCGTGGCGGGCGAAGGCAGGATGCCCGCGCCGCTGTTGCTCGGCGGAGCGCTGTTGGACATGAAGGGCGTGTGTGTCTGAGGGGTGTAGGTCTGGCTGTAGTCCTGGTCCATGGTGCTGCCCACGCTCGGGATGTTACTGCGGGGACACACAGAGCAAGGCCACGGTCAAAGATGGAGGCTAACGTTGCGTCACGGCGGAGGGAGCATTCGAGGGTCGTCACACTGGGTGGGAGGTGATTCTGGCTCTTCCAGAAAAGTCCTGAGAGCAATACTACCTTAATAAATCCACTTCTGTCTGTTAATTCTATGTTGTACAACGAGGTTGTGAAAATGTATCCTCTATTACATTAGAAGATTCTTTTTCTGTTACGCCTGCTTAAACCGAGTATTCTGCTGTGCTTTCAATTCAATGATGTTATATATCCTAAAAAGTTGTTTACATTAGAGTGTTTACATTTTTTTTTTTTTTTAATCACAGAAATATACCAATATAGAAACATTAAAACAGCAAAAACCTTGACGCAATAAATGGAAATAAAAGAATTGATGTTTGCTACCGAGTGGTAACAGACCTGCCAGCAAGTCATACCCAGCAGCATCCAACTAAACATGGCATTTAGTTCAATGTCCGATATGTTATGATAAGCTTCATTAGAAATAATATTTGATTTTATTTACCTGCTTTACGACAGAGAAAAGGGCCTGATTTGAAAATGGAAAAAAAGGCCATCAGCATGTGGGTTTCCATGCAGTTTGATCAGGTAAAAAATGGAGGCTAATGTTGAACCACAGCGGGACGACCATTCAAGGGTCGTCACACTGGGTGGGAGGTGATTCTGGCTCTTGAAGAAAAGTCCTGAGAACAATACTACCTTCATAAATCCACTTCTTATTGATACGGTGAGGAAATATCTGTTCATTCACTATTTTTTACCACGACGTTGTGAAAATGTATCAGCTGTTAGCTTCCAAGAATCATTTTCTGTTGCGACGTCTGAGACCAGTTTTCTGCTGTGCTTTTAATGATGTTATGCATCCTGAAAAGTTGTGAGTGTTTAAAATGAATAAATAAATAAATAAAAATCAAAGAAATATACTAATATGGAAAGATCAAAACATCAAAAAATAAACATAAATAGAAATAAAAGACTCAGCAACTGAGTGGCAAGAGAGCAAGATGTACCCAGCAGCCCCCTTCAGTGTAAACACAGCATTCAGTTCTACGTCCGATATGTTATGGTAGGTTTCATTAAAAATAAACATTTGATTTGAATTTATTTACCTGCTTTACTACAGTGAAAAGGGCCTAAATTGAAAATGCATAAAAGGCCATCAGGATGTGGGCCTCTTTGCAGTGTGATCGGGTTTGTCGTTTTAAGCGCAGGCCCGGCTTCGGAGCGCGTTCAGATTTTTAGGAAGACAATGAACGGTTCAAAATTAAAAAAATAATAAAATAGAATAAAAAAAATAAAAAATTAAAACAATTAAAAGAAAAAAAAAAAAAAAAAAAAAAAAAAAAAAAAAAAAAAAAAAAAAAAAAAAAAAAAAAAAAAAACAAAAAAAATTAAAAAAAAAAAAAATAAAAAAACAATATTTAATTTCTGAGCGGCAAAAAAACTAGC
>CAAKHD010000786.1:1059-21307 GCA_901007705.1 Fistularia tabacaria
GGGAAAAAAAAAGGAAGGGGGGGAAAAAAAAAGGGGGAGGAAAAAAAAAAAAAAAAAAAAAAAAAAAAGGCACTACAGAAGCCTCTGAAAAAAACAGACTTCATGAACCAAAACTCAGACATGGTGATTTATTTGAAACCAGTGATACAACAGCTACAAGATACTTGAGATGTGGATCCTAAACACCCCAAATTTTCATCCCAAGAATTCTGAAGTAGTAACAGATGCTAAATGTGATCTGACAAGCTTTCCAAGTCCTAAAACTAACAATTGACTGAGCTACTTGCTCATTAGAGGATTAATAGCAGGATTATCCTATGAAGACTTTACATTTCACAAATATGCCAAAATGACAAAAGGTACTCATTAGGATTCGGATATCAACATTTAGAAATGACATGAAAATGTGGCTTCTCTGACAGATACGTTATATCAGATTGGTTTCAACAGGGAGAAACAGTATCAGATTATTTCAACACATTAGTGGATAGATCAATAGTAATTTTAGACAATCTGCAATGGTGGACTTCTGCACTCAGGAGCCAATTAAGAAAATGTCGACATTGGAACTTTATTAGGTACTTAAATTTACACTCTCTTCTAGATTCTAAATTTCTTTTCATTTCAATTAAGTTTAGCTTTTTAATGATGTACATACATTTTGCTGATGTATTTATATCTAAAAAGGGACATTTTAAAACACTGCAGAAAGACGACAAGAGAGAAGCAACACAACACAATGAGGATAATAACAGTGTTGAAAAATTGAAAACAGACTGGAGAAGCAGGAATTAAATCACAGCTTTGAACTTGTGTAAATCATCTGCAGGACATAAGGTCTCAGGAGGTGTCCCAGGAAGGAGCAGTGACTAGAGAAAACTGCCAGGAAGCAGGAAAGATGTTACATTAGCACTCTTATTGTTTCTTGAAGTGTCGGGGGAGGTCTGCTCTCTTGCATTTTGCTGGCTTAACTGTAGTGCATCAGACTAAACAGCCATTGAAGTTGGGATAATTAGTCAACATTACAAGTGCAGGCCAGGCCAGCTCAGCTTTGATAGCACTCATGTGAAAGTAAAGCTCCAGGATAGGACACTCAAGGCTTGTGGTAGGTCTCCATCTCGAGTTCAAGCCCCCATAAGCTCTTTTCCAGATATCAACTACTCATGCTCTTCCTGCCATTTGATATTTCACTTGTTTGAAGCAGGGAAGCTAAATCTTTGCAGATACCTCAAAGAGAAATGAGAATAACAGTCAGCACTCAAACACAGGCAGTTATGGAAATTTTAGAAACAGTATGCTTTTTCCATTAAAATATAAGAAATAAAGTTTAGTTAATGCCAATGTTGAGCCCGCAGCTGTGCTTGTTTTTGCCAAGGTGGAAGCTAACTCACTGAGGAGCCCATGAAAACGACGCCACACTGACGAGCAAACTCACCAAGCAGGGAGATGCACATTCCTGGACTGGGAATGATTAAGAGTGGAAATTAGAAGGTGCTGTTCTTGTTGCCCAAGGTGAACAGCTTTTGCCCATCATTTAGGTCTTGCGAGATTTTGAGCCAATTATCAGTTTATTTTAATTGGTTTGTTTTGCCCTCATGCAGTACTCATTGATAGGAATAAGACCAATGGATTTAAGAAGCACCTTAAACATCTTAAATGTTTTAAAAGCTGAAAGTGGTATAAATGCTAATGGTATAAATAATAATAATAATAATAATAATAATAATAATAATAATAATAATAAATAATGGTATAAATTGTATAAATTTCCTGAGTTAAATTTTTTTTAAATACAATTTGATGCCTGTGAATCACAGTACAATTTCAAGGCGGCAAAATGTGTTGTGCTCTAAAGCAACCTTGTGTTGGCGATAGTGATTACATTCATGTTTTTATGTACATGAAAATATTATTTAAAAATATTTATCAAAAGTGATTCGATAGTCATTGAATGAGGTTATTCAAAATTGTGAGGCATTAGAACTTCGATCGTAAAACATCCAAGAACATAAAATTCGGAGGAACAGTCTAAAACAGGGGTGTCAAACTCACTTTCACTGAGGGCCACATCAGCATAATGGTTACCCTCAAAGGGCCACATGTAACAGTATAAATGTAACTAAATGTAACCAAACGTAATGTGAAATAAATGTAACTACTCCCTTAAGTTAAATAACTGAATTAAAAATCCAAAATGTTACATATGCATTTGCATAGTTGTAATAATAATAATGTTTACTAGTTGCTCTGTTACAACATTAATCCTTTTGTCAGATTACGAATCCCACATTGCTCCATCAATCAATAATCAAACTATCCAAGTGAATAAAGAAAAATATCCATCTTCATCAATTTTTCTCTTCCTAGACATTTAGGGATCATTTGTGTTTCTCAATTCTGCAATCTAATGGCGAGATGCCGTCACTTCGTGGGGAACATGATCGTCATGAATTGTGGGAAATGTAGTTAATAGTCATTGCACGCGTTTGACATTTATTTTCAGACAATCGGAAATTTTAAGTCGTTCTCGCAGGGCCACATAAAATGACATGGCCGGCCACATTTGGCCCACGGGCCATAGGTTTGACACATGTGGTCTAAAATGTCTGGAAATTGGTAGAAAAATATTTGAGAGGAAAACAAGAAAACATCCTGAACTTACTTAACACTTTGCCAAAAGTCTTACAAAAATGGTTTCGAATGCTAGGATATGAAAATAATGAAGGAGGCCCAAAAACAAGCAATATCCATGTCGTAATATTTGAGCTGCCAGTAGACTCGGCTTGCTTACTCAGAAAGACAACCGGCTCCCTCGACTGGTAATGGAACAGCAGGCTTCCGCTGTAGATCTGTATGTAAATATATCAACAACTGTCCATTGGCCTTTAATCAGGACCACACACTCATTCTCTGATGCAAAAGTGGACTTTCGCTCCTCGTGAAAAGGCAGAAACAAGGCTACCTCAAATCGTGTAAGTCTTCTGGGAATATAAAAGGTCCAACGACCACTTGACTTATTTCCCAACATCTCGGATTACTTGTGGCGAAAAGCCACTCCAGAGTGCTTGGCACATTGCTAGGGAAAGACTTCAGAGTCACAAATCGATGTAATTAAGCAAATAGTATACGCTTGTGAAATTAATTAATTTGCCCAAAAAAGTAACGCTTTTCAGGGTGCCAAATTTATTTGGGCAATTTCTTTTCCCGGACTATTCATCTGACAGTATCATCCCCGCATGTCAGCTCGGCTTCTATCTGGACTCACCTGTTACAAGGGTTTTCTTTCTTCGCAGCCAAACGACGAAAGTGCAGATGGTTTTTCGTAATGAGACTCTATTACGCCAGTTGTGAAGTGAAGGCTGACGTGAATCGCTTGACTCTCTCCTGTTTTTCAAAGTTGGCGCGGATGATACCATAATGGACTTTGCCCACAATGTACAGTTACTATATTATGATATACTCTTGTGAATTGCATAGCAGTCTGCTTGATATATTATTGGATCAATAAGTATAGTATATATCTTTACGCGGCTTGTGGACCGATTACTTACTTTCAATTTAAATTAGATCAAATAACCTTGCAGCAATATCCCCCCAACATGGTCCGAACTATGGTTGAGTCGGAGTCCTCCCATTGGTCAGTATCGTCCGTGCACGATTTTGGAGGATATCGCGAGGCCTACACCTCTCCTGTGAGAACAAAAACATCAGGAAAAAGTAAAGTAGGAAAGAAAAAAATAATTTTACACAATGTCATTCAGTAAGAAAAATTATGAACAACCAATTACGGTGAAAGCCTTCTTAATTAGATGTATGTTAAAAAGGGGAAATCTGAAAACCAAACGTGTGCATAGCTTTCTCATTGTGCAAAGCAATGCAAAGAGAAGAAGCGTCGTGCGTTTACCACAGTCATAGTTATTGCTTTTTTCAAACAATCACAGTTTCTCAATTTTATAGCACACAAGTGTTACTTCTGGTATTACACTGACATATAACGAAATAACTTTTGAAAAATTGAAGTTGTGAGGTACTTCTTTTTTAATTATGTGTTTATCTATTTGGTGTGTGTTATTCTTGGAGTATATGTGTATATATCTATCTATCTGTATATGTATTGATACATATACAGATATCCATCGCATCCTGTTTATTTTATCGGTGCCAGTGTCCCATTGTCGTCGCCTATCTGTCCTTATCCTTGTCAAATTCTACTCTCACCTTTACTTTTTACTTACTTATTTATTCTACTCCCACCCTTACTGTTTATTTATTTATTCTACTCTTACTCTCACCCTTACTGTGTATTGTTTATCTTTATCTTTATATGTGTGTGTATGTATGTGTGTGTGTTTATATATATATATATATATATATATATATATATATATATATATATATACACACACACACACACACATATATATATATATATATATATATATATATATATATATATATATATATATATATATATATACCACCATTGGTGCCAAGAACCTACAAGGTACCAGTGAAATTGAGCTACTGTGGGTTGAAGAAGGAGAGGAGGAAGGCGTGTTCGGAAGCAGAGAGAGAAGAGGAAAGACAAGAGTCTGGAACTGAGAGTCGGGACTTTGAATGTTGGGACGATGACAGGAAAAGGTAAAGGGTTGGTTGACATGTTGCAGAGAAGGATGGTGAATATACTTTGTGTCCAGGAGACCGGGTGATTAAGGATAGAGAGGGAAATGTATTGACAAATGCTAGAAGAGTGATGGGAAGATGGAAAGAGTACTTTGAAGAACTGATGAATGAGGAAAATGAAAGAGAGGGAAGGGAAGAAGAGGTGACTATTGTAGATCATAAAGTAGCAGAGATGAGCAAAAGTGAAGTGAGGAAGTCATTGAAAAGGATGAAGAGTGGAAAGGCAGCTGGTCCTGATATACCTGGGGAGGTATGACAGTGTCTAGGAGAGTCAGCGGTTGAGTTTCTGGCTAGATTATTCAACAGGATCTTAGAGAGTGAGAAGACACTTTTGGAATGGAGAAGAAGTGTGACATTGCCCATTTCTAAGAATAAGGGGGATGTGAAGAATTGAAGTAACTATAGAGGGATAAAGTTGATGAGCCATACAATGAGGTTATGGGAAAGAGTAGTGGAAACCAGACTGAGAGCAGCAGTCAGCATTTGTTAGTAGTATGGCTTCATGCCTAGAAAAAGTACGACAGATGCAGTATTTGCTTTAATAATAATGTAGCCTTTATTAATCCCTCGTGGGGAAATCTGTTCTCTGCATTTCACCCATCATGGATGAACCATGAGCAGTTGGATACCATCTACCAGCGCCAGGGGAGCAGTTAGGGGCTCAGTGTCTTGCTCAACAACACTTCAACACATTAGGAGGAGCGGGGAATCGAACCAGGAAGGATCGCTGTACCTCCTGTGCTATGCCGCCCCCCCAAATGCGAATGCTAATAGAGCAGTATAGAGTAGGTCAGAGGGAGCTGCATTGCGCTTTTGTAGACCTTAAAAAAGCATAAGACAGGCTTCCAAGAGAGGAACTCAGGTATTGTATTAGGAAGTCTGGAGTGGCAGAGAAGTATATTAGACTAGTGCAGGGCATATTTGCTGGTTGTGAGACAGTGGTTAGTTGTGTTGTAGGTGTAACAGATAAGTTCAAGGTGGAGGTGGGACTTCATCATGGATCAGCTTCCACCCCCTTCTTGTTTGCAATGGTGACGGACAGGATGACAGACGATGTTAGAGAGGAATCTCCATGAACCATGATGTTTGCAGATGACATTGTAATCTGTAGCGAGAACAAGGAACAGGCTGAGGAAAATCTTGAGAGGTGGCGGCATGCTCTGGAAAGGAGAGGAATGAAGGTTAGTCACAGCAAGACAGAACATATGTGTGTGAATGAGAGGAACCTGGGTGAAACGGTGAGGCAACAGGGATTGGAAATCAAGAAGTTGGAGGATTTCAAGTAGTTAGGGTCAACAGTCCAGAGCAATGGAGAGTGTGGAAAAAAAAGGTGAGGAAACGGGTTCAAGCAGGTTGGAATGGGCGGGGATAAGTGTCAGGGGTACTCTGCAATAGAAGACTATATGCCAGAATGTAAGGAAAGGTGTACAATGCAGTGGTGAGGCCAGGGATGCTGTATGGTCTAGAAACAGTGACAATGACAAATAGACAGGCGGCAGACCTGGAGGTCACAGGGATGAAGATGTTGAGGTTTTTGGGGGGAGTGACGAGGATGGATAGGATCAGGAAGGAGTCCATCAGAGGGACAACACATGTCAGATGTTTTGGAGAGAAGGTCAGAGAAGCCAGACTGAGATGGTTCAGTCATGTACAGAGGAGGGATAGTGAATATATTGGTAGATGGTTACTGGAAGTGGAGCTGCCAGGCAGGAGCATGAGAGGAAGACTAAAGAGAAGATTTATGGATGTGGTGAGAGAGGATATGAAGTTAGTTGGTGTGAGAGAAGAAGATGCAGAGAATATGGTTAGATGGAGAAGGTTGATTCACTGTGGCGACCCCTGAAGGGAAAAGCCAAAAGGGGAAGAAGAAGAAGAATAAGAATATATATGTATATTTTAGTTAGAATGAAGACAGTGGTACAGTGATCCATCTGTATACATGGCAGATAGGAAGGACACCTTTGACATTATTATGAAAGAATTGTTAGGGCAAGATGATGACTGGCTTAGCAATTGCAAGGGCATACAATTAAAAAATTATGGTCTCTAATCTATGAGATGTACCATCTAACTCACACTCCATGATAGCAAGACAAACATGGAAGGAGAAGGTGATAAAAGAAGAAACAACTTATCCCATAAGAATAGCGAAGAGCAGTAGCAGGGTTAATCCCCAAGTAAACAAACTCCAAGGACCTAAGCCAATTCAGAAGCATCGCGCTGCTTAACCTAGAAGGAAAGATATTCTTCTCCGTAGGATGACCAGCTATCTCCTAGACAATGGCTACATCGACACCAACTGACGGAAAGCAGGAGTCCCAGGTTTCCCAGGGTGCTAAGAGCACTCCACAATGATCTTGGACCAGATCCAGAAGACCAAGCGGGAGAAGACTGACCTCCACGTCATCTGGTTAGATCTTGCCAATGTGTATGGATCAGTCCCACACCAGCTGATCAGCTACGTTTTGGAGTTCTTCCACATGCCTCCCTGCATAAAGAACCTGGTTATGGCTTACTTCAGTGACCTGCAGATGTGCTTTGCCCTCCAAGACTTCACCACAGGGTGGCAGCAGCTACAGGTAAGTATCGCAATGGGGTGTGCCATCACTCCTCTGGACAGCACCACGTACAGCTTGACTGCTAAAAAGGATGGATGAGTTGTTGACTTGGGCAAGAATGAAGATCATGCCTGTTAAGTCACAAAGCCTGTCACTCAAAAGGGGGATCAGAAACAACTCCAGCCCGTTTGTTGTTGGTGGAGAGAGAATCCCACTTCCTGTCGGAACAACCTATCAAAAGCCTGAGGAGGCAGTATGCCGCCAAGCTCTCTGACAAACAGATGGGTAAAACTGTCATGAAGCAGCTAACAGAAGGCCTGGCAAGGATCGACTAAAGCCATCTCCCAGGTAAGTACAAGGTCTGGTGCTACCTGTTCAACCTCCACAGGAGGGCTGCAGATGAGTTCAAGAAGGGGAAGGTCATAGACAAATTCCGTTTCAGGCTGGGAGGACATCTGATCCCATCAGTCAGTGAGAAGCCAGTGAAGAGCCTTGGGAAGGTCTTCAACTAAAGGTTGAATGACAGGGATTCCATCAAGGCAACCAGGGCTGACTTAGAGGGCTGGCTGAGGACAGTGGACAAGTCTGGGCTCCTCGAAAGATTCAAAGACTGGATATACCAACATGGAGTCCTCACCAAGAATCTTCTGGCCTCTGCTCATCTACGAGGTTCTAATGACTGTGGTTGAAGGTTTGGAGCAAAGAGTGCAGTCATCTCCGCAGATGGCTGGATTCGCCACACAGCTTCAGCAACATTGGGCTGTATGGGTACATCAACAAGCGGAGGCTCCCTTTCAGCTTAGGCAGGGAAGAGTTTATTGTGGCAAGGGCACGGAAACACCTGCAGAACTCAGAATTCAGTGACAGCAAAGTGGAATTGTGGTGAGGACTGGGAGAAAGTGGAGGGCAGCTGACGCAGTCCAGCAAGTGGAAACTTTGCTAAGGCACAAGGCCATCCTTGGCACAGTGGCGCAAGGTAGAACTGGTCTTGGGAGCCTAACACCAATCTGGTGTGAGTCTGCCAGCGGGAGGGAGAGGCACAGACAGGTGCAGGAGGAGGTGCGAGCCTCAGGCGAGGGAGAGTGAATCAACAGAGCAGTGGCCATGAGGCAGCAAGGTGCCTGGATGAAGTGGGAGCAGGCAATGGAGCATTGCATCACCTGGAAGGACATCTGGCAGTGAAACCCCCAGAGGATCAGGTTCTTGATCCATGGGGTTTGTGATGTCCTCCCAAGCCCATCTAATCTGTGCATCTGGGGGAAAATAGAGACACCTGCATATCCCCTGTGTTCCAAGGTAGGGACACTGGAACACATCTTAACATAACGTTAGAGCGTTAGAGCGCCCCAAGGCGCTGAGTGAGGGCCAATATCGATGGAGACACGTGCAAGACTTTAAGTCCATCGCGAGGCAAATTTGGGGGGGGATTAAGGACTGTCAATACACCCATGCTACAGCCAAGGCCATCCAGTTTGTCAAAGAAGAACAGAGGCCAGAGAGAACATCAAAGAGCTGCACCGCTGGTTTGCTCTCCACAGCACAGACTGGGTGATGACAATTTACCTGGAGAGGCAACTGAAAATTCCAGCACACATCACCCAGTCCAAGTTGAGACAGATATTATCTTTGTCTCCGAGGCGACAAAGCAACTGGTCTTGCTGGAGCTGACAGGATTGGATGGAGGAGGCACAAGAGAGAAAGAGGGAGAAGTACCAGGAGCTGGTGGAGGACTGTCAGAGGAATGAGTGGAGGACCAGATGCATGTCAGTGGAGGTTGGCAGTCGTGGATATTCCAGCCAGTCCCAGGGTGAGGCCTACGATACATTGGCATAACAGGTGGGAAGCGACAGAGAGCCAGCCAGATGGCTCTGGCTGCAGAGGGAAGAGCCGTGGAGGCGGTAGAATGCCTCTTGGACACAGGCCGGGGTCTGATCAGTCTTGTACAGCTTTGGGGAAAAAAGCCATGCAATGGAGGACACTGCAGTTACTAAATGATATTCCATCAGACATTATTGAGGCGCCAAATCTACATGTTGTGCTAATATTGTTGAAACTGCTTTGCCCAAAAGGAGAAGCAAATGTGTAAACAATTAATGTATGCTGATTAATTAATTTTAAGCTGTCAATTCACTTTACTGCAGCAGTATGTGCGTCTGTCTGTATTTAATTGTAATACAGGTAGATTGAGTTAATTTCGATATTTTCACAATTCAAAGGGCTTTTGAAAAAACAAAGGCACTCTGTGAAACTTTATATTACAAAACCTTAAAGTACAATTAAAAGCACAGGAAGACCTCAGTCTGGCCTTTTTCCAGCTTCATACTTGTTTTGTTGGGTACATTTCAACGGTATTTCAACAAGCCCCAGTTCTCAGGTCCCACAAACCTCCCCTTGAGGGATTCAGTGTTGCCACAATAAGAGGAGTCTTCACCAATAATGGAAGTTTCCTAAAATCAGCTTCTAAAGAGCCACAGGAGAGCATCAACTTCGACTTTCATCAAGGGAAGTCTTTCACAGAATGCATTTTGATCTGGGTCCTAATTCTCTTTCTTTTTGTTCCTCTTCCTCTTTCCTTGATTTGCCTTTGTTGCAAACATCATACTGGTTAGAGTGTGACAGTATGTGCTAATTTTACCCCAGCACAGTAGTTTTAGAAATGTGAAGCTTATATTCATGCTTCATTTTAAATTTCAGGAAATCTCATCTGTTAATGGCAGTTACATTTTTGGGCCACTTCATTCCCATGCAAATGATCCTGTTTTGATTAGTTTGCTCCCACAGCAGTTCGAAATTGTAGAACAGTCAGTTTTTAACTCCCATTTAAATAGCCAAGGGCTATACCAGATGTTGGCAGTCAACTTCTGTAGTGCTCTTGCTCAATGGACCCCTTAGTGTCGAATGATTCCATCTATCTATCTACCTACCTAGCTACCTACCTAGCTACCCAGATACCTAGCTACCTATCTATCTATCTATCTATCTATCTATCTATCTATCTATCTATCTATCTATCTATCTATCTATCTATCTATCTATCTATCTATCTATCTATCTATCTATCTATCTGCCTGTCTGTCTGTCTGTCTGTCTGTTTGTCTGTCTGTCTGTCTGTCTGTATTGCATCCTGTGACACAGAGCACTTTTTCCTGGGCCTTATTCATCGAGAAACTCCAGTCAGTGAGGTGCCAACCAAGCCTGGACATAAACTTGTACTGGTCATTCACATGTAACAAAAAGCATGAGATATTCTGAGTCAGAAAAGGACCTGAAGCTAAACACTAAATCCAAAATAATGCAGTTGAGTGTACACCATCCCCAGAAGTTTCAGAAATTTCTCTGTTTTGTTTTTGTTTGTTTTTTTCATAAGACATATTTGGCATCTTCCTTGGCATCTGATGTTTTTGCTCCACGTAATAGCATAGCTATCTCAGTAAAGAGTGCTTGATGTCTGATCTAACACACTCTGGCATCTGCTTTCACACATGCACCACATCTTGTGTGAAAGATGGACACAGGAGTCACTGGACATCCTCCTAACAACACAGTTGTACTACATATGGAGGAAACTGAAACAAAACAGGTCACATCATTTTGAGACTGAACATGCTCCAGCTCCCTCTTGCAGCACTATAACCAGCAATCAAGCTATTTAGACCACTGATCCCCAAAGAGGGTGTGAGAGCTGCCCAGGGGGCTGCAAGAGGATTTTCAGTCAATAGCTTTATAGGAATCCTCTAAACCTCCATGATCAGCTGGTTAAAATGATCAAGAATTAGCAATCTTTTTCTAGAAATACCTAAAATATACAACAAACTGCCAAAACAATTAGCAACAAAGTTACTATCATTTGCCATCCAATGCATCATAAAAAAAACGACTTATTTGAGACAGAAATAAAGCAAATTTGAGATCTGTGTATTCCAACTAGGTATATGGAGTGGTGCATTTATTTCGGAGTTGGGACCTGAAACCTTTTGAAACCCCTTCATCGCATATGATAGAAATATTCAGTCCATGACAAACTAAATGACAACATGAAGGTAAATAACAAGCTCAGTGATGAGGCGGAAAGTTACTTCTGTTGTGAACGCATGATGCTCTCCACACATTCCCCCTCCACTGAAGGAGGGGGGGCAGCAGAGGGCCTGGAGTTCATCTAATGACAAAACAAGCTGGGGGATGATCTAATGTTTTTGCAACAGCCTGCCTTCATTAACTAATTCAGGATGACCTCAGTTCTGAGGAAAGAGTAGTGTTTTTCCCTATTCTCTTTCTCCATGTGCATGGTGAAAAGGATGCAGCACTTGCCACTGTCACTTGCAGTTCCCATGAGGACAATAAATGTTTTGGGATTTTTTTTCCCCCTCACAAACATAAGTGTTATTCAACATCTTGCCCACGTTTTAGCTAAAAAGCAGAGCTTCAATGCCTGAATAAGTGGAGATAAGCATGAGTGTGGTAATGAGAACATTTGGCACACACCGAAGAGCTGCAAGCGAGGCAGTACAGAGCAATCACAGCAGAACCACGTGCTATGTTTTTCAGCAGCCACATGATCGTGTCAAACAGGAGCTTTTTTGAAAAAAAAACCCCACCAGAACAATGATTGTGCAGAACTTTATATGTGATTTCTTTTTGTTGACATGTGAGGTCCACGTAATGTTTTTAGAAGAAAAGAGAAGAGATGGTCTTTTGTGGTTGTAACACAAAGTCAGGGAATGAACAACAAATGTTTTTGCAGAAGGTTATGGTTGTTAAGAAGTTGAGTTGTGATTATGCTTAATAACAATTCAAGGAATGAAATAAAATACACTGTTGGAAAATTATACTTATGATGTTTGCCCTCAGTTTCAGGTCCGCACACACCAGCTGAAGGTTTGGGAAACATTAGGGGTTGCTGGGTTGTGTGGGTTATGTGGAAAAAATAGATAATCAAAATAATCAGAAGCCACTTTCAGGACTTGAACTCCTCAACCAGCAGCAAAGTCTTTGTTATCTAACCAGGAGTCTGTTCGCTTTCACTTTTAATCATGAACTGATTATGAGATGTATTCCAATGTCGAGTATAGATGACTGAACCATCACATCCACCTTAATAAAGATGAGCCATGTCAGAATGGTTCTCCATGTTTGAGACATCATTCATCTCGCAGATTCTCAAACTGCTAACTGCATCACAAATTAGCCCTAGCTAGGTTCTCAGCAGGTCACATGTCACTCACAGAGTCAGGTTCATCTCAAAGGCAAGAATTACGACCAATATTGCTGTGCATTATCAAAATGTTTGTCTACAATTCAACCATCCAATATTCACCAAGAAGCCCTATGGTGAGGATTTACTTTACAAAAACTGAATGATGATGTGAAGTCTTATCAGGTTTACCTCAAAGCAGCTAATTGATAACCTACAGATCATTGATTTGCTGTTTCACAATAATCAGTTGCTTGAAAACACAAAACATGCGACCGATTCAACTTGGAGGAAACAAATGAAAATAAATGAATATAACGATTGGGTACATTAGTCATTTTTTCGGTAATCAATCTATCATGCTTTAGTATAATTATTTTGTACAAAAGTAGAAATAAACATCATAAAGAATCCTTGATAAGACAATCCTTGTCCTCAGCAGCAACTACACACCTCTGCCGGGAGCAGAGGTGTGTAGTTGCTGCTAAGCTGAGCACCATGGGGTCTGGCAGGTCCTCATTTCTCTGATTAAATGACGCCCTTATCTCTTTTATCCGCTGCCTGAGCCTGGGGCATCATAACACAAACTGTTTAAGGTCAGGTATTTATAAACCCAAACTTATCTGAGCTTTCTTACCTGTTACAGCTCAAGCACTGTGCTGAAAGCTTCTGAAGTAATATGGCAAAGTCCCGGTTATTACATTCATAAACACTTATAACACTTATATTTTCCTTGTTATGCAACAAAGAATCTCCTCCCCTCCGAGAACCAGGCTGTCATTTTTTATCGCTTTACCCAGGTTGCTCCTTATCCTTTCATTGACTTCAAGTTCCAGAGACGGAAGCTTATAACTTCTTAGACATTGACTCTCGTTCGAACCACTGGACTTCAGAGAGGAGGAAATCATTGGGCAGCCCCAAAAGACACTATATCATCGGCCGTCGCAGATGTTTTTGACCACGAAGGGTCCCACACACACACGAGGAAAAAGCAAAATAGGGATAAATCACGCAGGGGCTGAATTACGGTACATGGAGGCTCTTAAAAACGTATTTGTTAGGGACTGATTATGGAACTTATACTGTCAAATCATGCTTTTATTGTGGTCCGATATTGTATCAATACAACTCAGTGGAAAGCAAAGACGAGTCAATACAAACTTCTGAGAAGTGTATTTGTCTCCATTTAGCCGTTGAATATTCCGATGTTTTCACCTGCAAGTCGATAACGTCTATGTGCTCTGCTTGGTACCCGGCTGGGAGTTAACATTTTCGGTTCTTTCATCTCCTCCATCCTCCAAACCAACAGGCGCAGCATGAGCTTAGCTGTAAGTTCGCTGTTGATGGTTGCTGCCGCTGGGCTTCTGCGTATACTTCAAACAATGGCACATGAAATTAAATAGAATGAAGAAAAGTGGCAGAATCTGCTCAGAATAGAACAGACAGGCCAGAGGGGACATATGGAAATGAGTAGGAGGAAATCTGATACTACATGATGAAGGGGTGTAACACTGTGTGGACCTTAATTCTAAAATGCTGAAATATGCTTTGCTATTGACTTCAGGATATTAGAAGGCTGGTGTTTGGAAGGAAGTAAGATGCAGAAACACAATATTCACCCGATAGTTTTGCTGAAATAAACCATTTTGAAACTTTAAGGTATCCTGGCAATTGCAAAAAATGTACAGGGAATGATAGCTGTTCGTCGAGTTGAAATAATCTTCTTGGGATAGATACCAAGGAGGTTGCACTGCTCTCTAGAAGTTCCACAGAAGTTCTATAGCAGACTTCCTTAGAGAAAATCAACTTATCAGATAAGGAGGAATAATAAAATAGTCTTTTTATGAAGGTCTATTATTGCCTGCTCATATGTTATTGCGACACATAAATTCCATGTTGTTATGTCACCCTCGAGCTCTGTATACAAACAAAAAACGTCCAATCAGCTTCTATTGTGGCCACAAATCCTGGGCCACGTACGGGTTTGTCTCATTCCTATCAGCATGTATTCAACAACAGGGCTATTTATTCAACTGGCTTCCTGCTATTCAGGTTTGGTGAGACTGCTGGCATGGACTCAGGTAGTCCGTCACAGTCTGCAGCTCCTTTCTCTCTGCTGACTTCATTCACCTCACACCTTGGCAACCCTCACCGTTCTTCACAAACTATTTATGAAACTTCTGAAGATGTAGGCAGCCTTGCCAAATAGCAGCCTTGTTTTTTTTGTCTTACTGGAACTTATGTGATCGCGCTATCACACAAACCCACTGGTGCCAGAGATGTGTCCTGGAAACTGTTCATCTAACAAGCCGTCGATCAGCAAAAGCACAACATACATCACTTATCCTTGTAACAGCGAGGTCATCCAAAGTAAGCTATAAAATACATTGTTTAATCAGTCGATATCTACAGTAGATATAGTCAGACCATGAGCTGAGGCAGTGAGGGGATGGCTGGAACTCAATCCCAATATTGTTGCTTGGGGAATGAATCTCACTTCTAATAATTCATGGCTGATGATGGATTTGTGTCAATCGCGGAAGAAATGCCTTTAAGGTTGTGAAGTTAAAGTTATTGCTGTTTTTATTTCTCTAATAATTTGTCAGTTCGTAACTCAGCTGTGATTTGGATAATATTCAGACCTCCACAAGAGGAGTAATTGTTTCTTTCAATGACAGAAAACGAAAAACCTCAAACATCTTCATTATAACTTTATCAAAATTGCTAGAGGAAAAGGAAGGGATATGAGAACCGACCACAGACTTGTGTGTTGGTGACATGGAACAGGCTGCTGTCTAATCCTTGTTTACAGAGAGGAGTTGGGAGCTGCTGGTCATTACTATGACCATAAAATCTGTGACACGCATGATAGGCTTAATAAGGCCTCCTAAAAGTAAATGAAACATTAAATAAGATACAATCCAAATCACCTGTCACTTTGCCTCTTCCCCTGTCTGTGGTTTCGATTGTGCTGGTCAAGGCCAGTGTGGCTACCTGCTATGGATGCAGTTCAAGCCATGATGCTACCATGGAATTTACCAAGGAAAACAATGGGAGTAATTGTTATTTTCTTGTTATTGTTGTTTTTAAAGTCAACATCACTGGTCAGAGCTTTCACAAACATGTTTCTCAGTGAGCGAGCAGTGTTAAGAGATTTTATGGGTTCTTTTCCCCCAATCGTTTTCTTAAGTTTGATCAGGCAGTCGTATTACGCCTCAGTTGTTTGGGAGGAAGCTGAAACACAGTTTCCCTGTCAAAGTACTGGAGTGTTTCGGAGGGGACTGGATTATTTTGAGCTTTTTATTTTGATCTGCTTTTAAATTGAATGGAATGTGAAAGGATGCAGCTCAGAACCCGGTTCTCCCATCTCCAGCTTTAGATATAATGGATATATCTTGATGGCTGCATTTTCTTTTATTTAGCAAAGGTTAAAATCCATCAATGCTTCATCAGAAAAACAAATTCAGGTATTCCCGAATACCAATAATTGGACGATATCTCGTTATGTAGTTTTGTTGTGAACATATGTCGATTGTTGCAATCTTAAGCCAAAAGGTTTGAGGCATTACATTGAGGAACCAAATAGAAGACAAGAAAATCCGAACCGCTCAGCTGAAAACTTGCAATGGAAATCTGCTGCAAGGAACTGACAGCAAAAGGGGATAAAAGTCGGAAAGACGGGATCAGTCGCATCGAGATCAGCAGGATAAGTACAGCATGCTTGGCGCGTTGGCCGAAACGTGAGATGCGGCCGGAGCGATTGCCCAGGCAGCAGACAAGACTTCCAGCAGAGCCGACCACAGCCCTCTGCTGGGTTTTATAATGGTAGTGTATAGCTGTGTTACCAGCACTCACTGGAATGTGAGAAAAATGGAAAAACTGAGGCAAGCACACAAAACGGCAGTTGCTAAATAATTACATTCAGCTCCACTGTGAGCTCATAAAAAAGTGAACAAATTTCTCTTCACATTCAGCAACAACTACCAACGGCTGCAGACATGCCCAAGTGCTTCCTATCATTCTGTACCTTGAGCAGAGTCAAACCCTGGAGAGAAAACCACAACACAGTTCTGTCCCTTTGAACTGATTTGTCTCTTTTTGTACAAAACACAAGGAAAGTACTTTCAGTCTTGCCTGACTGTGAGGCTCAGCTTCTGAAATGCCCTCCTCCACCCTGGACCCAGACGTAGTTACAGCCTGCAGCCTGTCGTCCAGTAAGATGATGTCAGTCTACCGGCCAGCAGGGTGTCACAAGAATTTCTAGGAGAAAATGTCCCAACCTCTCGTTTGACTTACAGCTCAAGTAATCCTGATTAATCAGTGGTGTAGCATAATGCTCATCTTGTAAATCGTGGCTCTTTTCAGAGTAAAACTGACTAGTATAGGATTTAGGGTTTCAGTTTCTCCTACTCTCCTTTTGCTGCATTTCACTCAATTCCTGGATTTGTTGCAGTTTATTGTCAAGTGGAAACTCAACAAATGTGAGCTAAAGCAACCTCTTGGTATCAAATAATCTGATTCCGATGTTTTAAAGTATCTAGCTTTAAAAATCCCAGCTATACAAACTGGCATTTCAATAAAAAGTACATATACATCGCTACGTTTCTGATACTTTATTTTAAAAATCTAGCAACTTTTATTTTGATAGGCAACACAGACTTAGAGTAGATGTTGTGCACTGGTCTGCATATGGGTTTGTAAACAGGGTAAAAAGGCCAGCAGTCACATGAGGGAGTGGAGGAGTAAAAGGTCAAGGTTGACAGTTTGAGGTCTGGTGATCACATGGTGGAGACAGATGATGATTTACCAGTGCCCTATAGCTGGTTCCTGCTGGGACGCCACCCTCGGGGTGTAAGTCAACAGGCGTAAAAAGCAGAGAGAAAAAGAAGCAAACCTGCGGAGATCACAAGGAGCTAGCCCACAGAGGTCACATTGATTTTTCATCGATACTGGAAAAAACAGCAGGGGAAGGCCAGTCACAGATATCAAGGTAGTCCGACATAGTACAGGATTGTATTGATATAAAATGAATGCATAAATAAATAAATAATTATAATGATTTTGAGATTAAAACTGAGTTGCATTTTCACCGTGATGAAGTAATAATGTGATATTACTCTAGTACAACAGTCTAATTTTCAAAGCAGGTTTCCCAGCCCCTCCTTGAGCTCCCACCTTACAGTGGTGGAGGAGTTTGCGCATCCCAGCGATCCTGGGAGCTATGTAATTGGGGGGCTAAACAGTCAAACGGGTCCCAGGTGAAGGACCAGACAGAGGGCAGCTCAGAAGACTCTCATGACGGAAAACAATTTTGGACCTACTTTTCCCCTGGCCGAACACGATCACCTGGGTCCCCCCTGGAGCCAGGCCCGGGGCTGGGGCTCTATAGTAAGTGCCTGGTGGCTGGGCCTGCACCCATGGGGCTCGGCCAGGCACAGCCTGAAGGGGTGACATGGGTCCCCCTTCCCCTGGGCTCACCACCCACAGGAAGGGCCAAGCGAGTCGGGTAGAGTGTGAGCTAGGCAGTGACCAGAGCAAGGGACCTTGGTGGTCCAACCCTCAGCAGCAGAAGTTGGCTCTTGGAACATGGAATGTCACCTCTCCAGCGGGGAAGGAGCTCAAGCTGGTGCGCGAGGCTGAGAGATTCCAACTAGATATTGTCGGGCTCACCTCGACGCTCAGCGTGGGGTCTGGAACCAGGCCTCTTGAGAGGGGCTGGACTCTTTTTTACTCTGAGTTGCCCCCCGTTGAGAGGGCAGGGGTGGGCATGATTGCCCTCCAACTCAGCGCCTGTACGCTAGGGTTCAACCAAGTGAGCAAGAGGGTAGCCTCCCTCCTCCTTCAGGTGGGGGGACGGGTTCTGACTGTTGTTTGTGGCTATGCACCCAACAGCAGTTCAGTATACCCACTGGGGGGGACTGCTCGAGAACGCTCCTTGTGGGGACTCCCTCATTGTCACTAAGTTCGGGGAGACCATGGAGAACGACTTCCAGTGGGCTTCGAGGAGATTCTGGTCCACCATCCAGCGGCAGGGGAGGAGAAAGCAGTGCTCCGCCAACACTTTGTACAGTTGGAGCGGTGTGCTACTGAACTCAACACGAGACGTTGTAGATCGGTGGCAAGAATACTTCTCAGACCTCCTCTATCCCATCGAAACGCCTTACAATGAGGAAGCAAAGCCGGGGGACTCTGGAGAGGGTTCGCCAATTTCCAGGACTGAAGTAATCAAAAAGCTCTACAGTCACGGGGCCCTGGGGGAGAATGAGGTCCGCCCCAGGTTCCTCTGGATGCTGTAGGGCTGTCCTGGCTGACAGGCCTCTGCAGCATTGCGTGGATGTTGGGGACAGCACCGCTGGACAGGCAGACTGGGGTAGGATGATTTAAAAAGGGGGATTAGAGGGTGTGCTCCAACTATAGGGGGATCACACTCCTCAGCCTCCCTGGCAAAATCTATTCAGCTGTGTTGGAGAGGAGGGTCTGCCAGGTCGGGGGAGAGGTTGTGCCCCACACGGAGGAGTTAAAGTATCTTGTTCACGAGTGAGGAAAGGATGGAGCTGGAGATCGACAGGCGGATCGGTGCAGCATCTACAGTGATGCCCGCTCTGTACCGTTCTGTCATGATTCTGTCAATTTACAAGTCGATATACATTCCCTACCCTCAGCTATGGTCACGAGTTGTGGATGGCGACCGAAAGAACGAGATCGCGGTTACAAGCGGCCAAAAAGAGTTTTCTCCGCAGGGTGGCTGGCCTCTCCCTTTGAGATAAGGTGAGAAGTTTAGCCATCCGGGAGGAACTCTGAGTAGAGTCGCTGCTCCTCCGCAAAGAGAGGAGTCAGATGAAGTGGCCCAGGCATCTGGTCAGGTTGTTAAAGAAGGAGGATACATTTTGTGGGAATAACCATCACAATGTATTCTTTTTTGTAATTAAGTACGAGTTGCACTGATGCTTTTAGTTTTTGGTGAATTGTCTGAGATGCTATTACCATTTCTGTGTTTTCTTAAAAACCCAGTCTTTAATTATACAACAAAACCATCACACAACATGGATTTCAGAAATTGTTTGCATTTGCTCATCAGTTGATATTTTGGTCACAATGGTAAAAATGTCCTATAAGAATCAGTTTTTGTGAAAATTATAACATGTTGGTAACCTTTATTCTATTTTTCCAAATATTCACAGGACTGTGTATTCATCACATTTCTTGCTTGCAGAGCTTTATGATTGAAAACATTGTCAAGCTATTTTTTGAAGTAAAAGAATATCACTGCACATCTTTGGTGTTATGTTTGCTTTCATACACTCCAGGAGCGTCAGTGAGTGAGCTAGGGTCCCATGCCTCTTTTGCGTTGATGACTGCTGAAGTCAAAGGTATTGAAAGGCAACGCAAATATGTGCCAAAGGTCACGTGAAACTCATTAATAAGATCAATTTCTCTATTTTTTAGCCCCTCTGCTTTTCTCTTTACCAACTGCCCTGCTCAGCAGACAAGCAGCTGCTGCCCCATATCTCCTTCCGAGGGTGAGGTGATCCCTAGAGAGGAGAGGGGCGAGAGAAGTAGGACGAAGGGCTGGCAGGCTGGCGGGAGGGGGTGGATGGGTGCAACTAGACACTTGGGGTCAAAGCTTAGACCTGATCTTTTGTGCTGACTTCACCTCAGTCACCACCGGCGCTGTTATTATAACACACACTCATCACTTTTGCTGAACTCCATGGTCTCCTGAACACACACACACACACACACACACACACACACACCCACACACACACACACACACACACATAGCCCGTTCTCTGCACGCCTTTGACAAACACCC
>CAAKHD010000792.1:3503-18988 GCA_901007705.1 Fistularia tabacaria
TCGGCAGGGAACGTTTATGTCACAAAAGACTGTCTTATCAGTGACAGGGAAAGGGGGGGGGAGGTGAACGTGATCTCAAACGGGCCGTCATTTTGGCTGGAACTGAAAGTCTACCAGCCTTTCCCGCTTATATAATATCCCCCTCGTCTTCAACAATTTATATGCCATGAGGTCAGCGTAGCAGTTCCGAAAGATAATCAAACGCATTCTGGCAGGAATAATTCAAACAGGTGGGTAACGGAACAGTACATTCTTAGCGGAGGGTGATATCAGGTCACGCCACTGATGTTCTTATGCAACGGGGAAAAAACCCAAGGTCTGCTGCCCTTGTCAGGCATTAGGGACACGGCCAGCCAGGGAAGCATCTGTTTGGACGATTTGCAGAAGGACGCCAGACTCCACATCCCTCTGCCTTGTCACGTCATTTTCTCGCGGAGCCTCCCGCCCCACAGCAAAAATCCACTTGCTCTCTTTTATACTGTGTAATTACACGATTACCGCAACGGAGCTATTGGAGCCGGGGAGCTTTCAACCATTTACAGCATTTTTGATGTTAAAAGCCAGGAATGTGGCTGATTCAGACAATATGTTTTTTTGGCTCATTTTTTAGCAGAGTGGGTGCATATGTGGAAAAAAAAAAAAAAATCCTAAACCCGTTAGATCACATTTCTCCTTAGAGCAGTGCTGCCACAAGCTTTGCAAGTGAATAAAAGACACCCGTTTCTTATCTTTGTTTAGGTTATCAGCTCCTGATAAGGTCCTGAAGGGCAGCATTGTGAACATCATGTCATTTCCAGTGAATAATGCCACATAAGGGCGGTGAGCTGGCGCAGAGGTTGGCGTTGCCGCCGCGCAGCCAGGAGGTCCCCGGTTCGATTCCCACAGGGATCCTTCTGTGTGGAGTCTCCGCTTTCTCCTTGTGTCTATTTCTTTCCACAGCCCAAAAACTGTGCAGCAGGTTTATTGGAGACCTTAAATTGCCTGGATGCAAGAGTGAAAGGTTG
Source organism: Fistularia tabacaria (assembly GCA_901007705.1). Taxonomy (NCBI): domain Eukaryota; kingdom Metazoa; phylum Chordata; class Actinopteri; order Syngnathiformes; family Fistulariidae; genus Fistularia; species Fistularia tabacaria. The sequence continues at coordinate 4,508 of CAAKHD010000792.1, forward strand.
TATGTCTTTATATGGCATGTAAACTAGAGAGTGAATGGTTGAATGTCGATAGACCGTGTGAATGCTTGTCTTTTTAAGATGTGAACAAGGGAGTGAATGGTTGTTTGTTCTCTATAGGTTTGAATAAAAGTGAATAAAAGCTGGATGTCGCCATAATATGTATGAAAAAGGGGGTGAATGTGTGTCTCAATGACGTGAATGAGAGGGTGAATGTCTGTTTGTCTTCACGAGATGTGTCAATGAGAGGGTGAGCCCCGCCTCTCGCCCAATGACAGCTGCAACATAAGGACACTTAAAAATCCTCCATGTGCAAGTAGCCTATTTTAAGTGGAAAGCTGGTTTTGAGAGCCACCGCCAAGAAGTTTCTCCATGAAAAAGGAATCCTAAATTATATAATAAACACAAAAACACACAACAGCATCTATAAAGATTCAGCTGCACGCTTCATATTTGTTCAGCATAGTCACCTTAATTTACAATGCTTTATTTTATGCTGGGTTGAAAAAAAAAAAAAAAAGGGGGTAAAGCACACTGAGCCTCTTACCAAACACTTAGTGAAACATTTAAACAACATCATGTTGGGTGGAGGAAACAAACAAACATTTGGGACTGACCCTGCACTAATGACAGTTGGGGGAAAAAAAAAACACACACACACACACACACACACACACACACACACGCACGCACACCTTGTAAGTTAGAAACAACTTTTTTTCACAGCCGCTCTGACGTCCTTCCATTCTGGCCTTCTCCAAAGCCCTGTAGTCTGAATGTGTTCTGGTCTCCCTGGTGATGCTGAAGAACTCTGCCGTGTGACGGCGGTTTTTGCAGCCGCCAATCAAACGGGAAACGTCAGCAAGATGCCCGTTCCAGAGCAATGAGCCCCCCGTAATGATGATTTCTGACATCATATTTCCTCCGATGCCAGCGCCCGGAAGATGCCAGACTTCATAGCGAAGTGGGAGACGTCATGTAAGCGGCAGTGAAACACATGACGTAAAAGCTACTTGCATAGTCCAATTTTTGGAATTTTCACTGATGGAAGTCTATCCGTCAAACAGTGCATTATTTATTGCAGAATATTATTTAATTCATGCAAGGATGGGAACTTTAACTACGAGTAGTGGGGCCTTCAAAGTGGTCACCTTCAGCTCAAGAAGTGGACGCGGTGCGTGCTGAAGCCGGTGCACAGAGAGCCGGGCAGGCGACACCAGATGAGTTGGTCGATATCATCCACATGGCTGAAGCCGCACAAAGGCCGGCTTTGCGCCACAATGGCCGAGCATCGGGAGCTTAGCGTGGCGCTGCAAACTGTAGCGTGCCTCCAACATCTAGTTTGTGTGACTGAAGACAATTAGACTCTCCAAGTTGCACGGCTCTCAGGCCAACGTGTGGAGATTTTCAAGGTGCTGCAGAACTGCGTGTGCCGGACAGACACGACTGCTGCTCAATTTCAGGGGCCTACGGTCGAATGACTAATTGGGTTTACACAAAAGAAGTTTTGGACAGATTATCAGAAAGGTTTGACCAGAAATGGATCTGGGTCTGGAGAAGAATGTAACATTTTAAGAGCTATCAGGGCGCATTCCCCCCCCCCCAAAGACAGACCTGCAGACTGAAATGAAACTTGAGTTCGTCTGGTTGCCAGGAGAAGAAAAAAAATATTTAAGTAAAAAAAACAAAAAACTGCACTTTTTGATGTGCTACTGAATCAACAGGTTGGTAGAGCGCAGAAAACAAAATGAAAACAAATTATTAAACGTAAAAAAAATGTTACACTGGTTCTTAGGCACTGATCTCACATCCAACATCACTTCCCAAACACCACTGTAGACCTCTTTAAAAACAGATTTTAGAAAAGAGGCTAAGAAATCTTCAAGGTAGAATAAACAGTTTTCTTAATAGGAACCCTGCCCAGCTAAATTCACGACAGAAGTTCCCGTCTTATCACCGGAGCACAGCTGCGCCGCGCGCGCCCCTGCTACTTTATTATCCGCCCGGTAAGCGATCCCGAATGATGCAATACATCCCGATCAAAAAACAAATAAGGCTCCTGTTTAGGTCGCCGCGGCTGGAACTGCCAGGAGCCACATCACGGAAAACCAGACGTCACCGCTGCCGCTCGGCTTCACTGAGAGCAGGATTGTGTGCGGTTGTGCGGGACGGGGGCACTTTGGAGTTAAGGGCGACAAAATTATTGAGGAAATTTAGTTGATGACGTCACTGTGGGCAGAGTTGGTACTGATGAATATCAGATTATTATCATCATTAATTTATATGCGGGTCTAGGTTATCTATGGTCTCCAATTTATTATGTGGATCCAGACTGATGCAGCCTGTTGTACCGGCCCATCTTTTCATTAAGGATTTTCATTAGGTCGGTTTTATTTATCGAGCAATTTGATAGGCCATGATTACGTTATCCATCATAGGCGGTATCAGTAACAACAAAACTTACTAGTTTTTGAACTTTCAATCACCTTTTGGGACCCATGCTGAGACGCCAAAGGTATTACTCACAAGTATGATGGTGAACTGGGCGCGTTGGTTGTCCAAACTAAGTAAAATACGGATTTGTGAAAACAAATTTCAACGTCTCAATGATGGTGAAGGGAAGTAAGTAAATGCTTTCCCCTGTACTTGAAATGATTTTCTGGGATTCATATTCACAGCATTTTCCACCAGTCAAATTTGACTTATTTATGATAGCAGGCCAAAATAACACGGCCGCTTCGGTTTTGATGATGAAGTGCCCGCCATGGACGGTCAAAGAACTCGTATCATCGAGTGAAGTGTTTTTCTTTCAGCTACCAGGTTAGACCCGTCTTGACGGACCGAGACATGGTCAGTCAACTAACTGCCTGTGGGCGTCGCTTTTTTCCTTTGACATTTGTCAACTTGACCCAAACAGCCCCATCTGCGGGTACACTGTGTTCCAGCGACATATTAGTTTACTCTGTAGTCGTCAGCATCTTTTGAACACGGCCGATGCCGATGGATAACCGTTACAGGTGGGCAGCGATGGAGGAACGATCGGATGTCCACCGACTCTGGCATCTCGGCATTGTGTGGAAAAACCTCCCACCGCTCTTGTCATTACTCTTTTACTGTGCCGAGCCCTCCCGGAGCTGCTTTCCCTCACTGCCCACTGAGGCGTGTTGATAGACCGCCAATGGCCCGGCCTCACACTGGATTTCTGTTTTAGAATTGTGTCGAGTTACAGTTTGAGTCCGGCGGGGCCGTGAAAGAGGTGAGGAGTGAGGAACCTGCGAAAAGCAGGAGGGGGATTTGTTGGTCCTTTTTGCAGCCCGGGTGGATTTGCTGCTTTGGGAAGCGACTTGCAGTAGTTTGTAGTAGTTATAGACCGCATGCAGAGACGGACCTGTTTTTGTTTGAGTTTCTTTGACCATCAGCTTTTAATCTTCTTAGCTGGAGGACCCCCCCCCACACACACACACACACACACACTACCATGCAGAATGGTAAAATGTATTCACACTTGCAGACACTGCACTGTTTGCTGCCAAGACTGTAGATGAATTTGCATCAATACTCTTAATTTGCATTAAAAGTACTGTATTCTTTTCTGACATTCTTTTTCTGCTTGATACCACCCCCAACATCTGACTTTGCCAAAAGAACACCAAACCAAAACCGTGACTCGTGACCTTCAAAACTACGACGTGAACCAAAGTGTATGATTAGTGCTTAGGCCAAATATGTAAAGAAATGATTTACAATATATTTATACAGACACACACACACTTTTTTTTTTACTTCCTCGGAGCTCTATACAAAGCAGCAAATCATAATTGAAAGTCATTTAATTTCAGTGTCATGGAATTTGTGTTGCTGATGAGGCTTTAGATCGGGGTAATTAATAAGCAATGTCATGGAAGTACATGACTTTCTTTTTTTTTTTTTTTTTTAAATCTATAATTTAGGATCTCCAATGAACCTCCTGCATGGTTTTGGGCTGAGGGAGATTTTTCCTAACATTCAAGACTGTGTGCAAATCCAGACTAAAAAGTGGGTGGACTTTGGGCCGGCGGCTGATTGTTCGTAAAGTTTCACAGTGAAGACAGAAGCCAGATGTTCGCAGGTCTTTCAAACTGCTATTGTGGTCAGATATTAATCTTTTTGCGGAAAAAGACTTTCATATTATTCATGTTTAATTGGAATTTAACACTAATATATAATCTAACGAAAGCAAACACACAAAATTCCTTCAGCTACTTCAGCGCTCTCCTGCCGCAGCACATCCACAACTTTGCAGGGCATGCGTTCCGTGCCGTCGAGCTTCCTGTCGCGACAAAAGTGATTGTCCCTGGACTAACGTGTTGACTCAATAAAAAGTGCCTAAATTCGCTCTGTTTGTAGGTTTTGTTTGGAAAGCTGCAGTAATTTTGCGGAAACCTCTCTGCAATCTCGACAACAGCAAATGTTTGCTATGATGTTGTGATCTCAACAGAATAGTGTAGTGAACAGTAGCTTTTAAAGCCGATTACATTCAGCTAAATCTATCACTCTTACAATCAGATGCTTAATTTAAATACCATTACTACTCAACCAACCTGCTTATCCGCTTGGGTCAGAAAGAATTTGATACTATCACACAGCAGGCTTCTTTAAACATCAAAAATGGGGAAGAAAAAAAAAAAAAAAAAGGCAAACAAAGGCAAACAAACATTCAATTGATGACGATAACCTCCGTTTCCCCGCCTCATACACGCACGCACAGATTAAAAACAAATCATTGCAGCCATTGCTATCAAATGTTATCATGTGATCCCTACTGAAAACAAAGACATCCGTGGATATTGTCCAAACCACAGCACTGCAAAGAAAGCTCCGAACAGAGTCCTCGCCATGTCGGTACTCAGACTTCAGGCTCGGGTCACATTAGGATTCCCCAGCCATTAAAAGTCAGGTCCAATCAAATTTTATTTGTATTGCGCCAAATCACAACACCTTTGTCTCATTATACTTTCCGTGGAGGTCTTGAAACCCAACATTCCCCTATGAGCAAGCACTTGGCAACGGTGGCAAGGGAAAAAACTGCGCTGAAACCTTGGACGGATCCCAGCTAAACGCGGGAGTTCTTCTGTCTCGACCAGTCAAACAGACAGACTCGGATCAAATGGGGAAAAAGACGCTTCCAACCAAGCAAGAGGTACCTCGTACCTCTGATCGGGCCTAATGTGTGATTCTCTGGACCAAACAAATACAAGTTAAAATATTATGGGCCCGCAAACGGTACACTGGCTTCAGGGCTGTAACCTGCCACATCAGGCTGTTCGATTTATAGAGGCAGCATCAAAAGGATCTGGTTTGGAGAGGAGCTGGCATTCACCAAGAGGACCAAGAGGACTTCAGTGTTCAATCACTTTCTAGTTCCAGCAGAACGGCTTCTTCCGGACCTGCTACTATTCCGAGTCAGGGAGACAAATGCTTCTACCGGTAGTTGCTGTGGCCGTGTACAAACTCAGGTGATTTTGTCGGGTGATCTTGTGTTCTCACAATTCCAGCTATCTGGTAGGGTTACGTACTTTGTCATGCAGATAAATCTTTACGCCTCAGTGCGGGAACAGCCTTTTTGCCTTTGGGGATCTTTGAGGGATTTCAGCCTGGGCATGAAAAAAAACAAAGGTGTTCCTCTGGTCTATGCTTTCAGTTAAAACAATTCAAAACGTAAGCGGTTCTTGTCACAATATATCAGATCAGTACTCTCCATTTGCCAATAGACAAGGAAGGGGTTTGGAAATGGTGTACTGTAGGTATGACGTTTTACCAACATCTCCTCTTTGAGGGTTGTTAGCTTTTGAGGAGCATCCAAAGTGGGCATTTCCTCTCAAAAATGTTCCCAACACTGTCGGTGGCAAAAGTTACAGCAATAAATAGTGCAATTCAAGGCAAACGCTACAGAGGTTTTCTGGAACGTAATGGACTTCCTTCACTCCTTGCTCCGTTTACTTGTGGCTTCCCATCCCACGTGCTTTGTATACAAGCGATTAAAAGGAACAGGGACTTCTTTTTGTAATTGAATTCAAATTGAGCGGAATGGCGGTCACATCCTGCCATAAGGCCTCACATGTGGAGGCAAGTAAACATACATATCAGAGGCGGCCGTCTGCCAGTTTTCCATGATGCTACCAACGAGCTCACTGGAAGTCGGTCATGGCTTCATCTGCGGGGACGTCTGAACAGGCATCCAACACCAGTCACACACAGAACCTCTCCTTGTCAAAGTGTCCTCAGTTCAAGGTTAAGAGCGAAGAGATGGGAACTTTGGATTCTTTTCTTAGAAGGTTGGTTAAGGGAAATTCTTGTTTTTAAAAGAGGCAAACTTGAACAGGAGCACTTTAGATTAGATAAAGTGTTAAGGTTTATGTATCACTGGGAGACTTTCAATACTGGTGCCAGTAAAACACTCAAGAGCACAAAAATATACATTTCCATCTATGAAAAGGGGCATGTTTGGAGGAATTTTGGACAATTTCACAATTTCCTCCCCTGGTTTCATGACAGGGACACATTTTTTACCCCCAGATGTTTGCTCACTTTAATGACTGAATTGGGTTTAATTTATAATTCTAAACTCCCGACAGTGCCATTGAATAAAGATGCTTTCTCAAGATTTGAGGCCATTCCATTGACATCGCTTACTCTTATCCTTTTTCCTGCAGCACCACAGCCAGTCCCAGCAGCCGTAACCAGCCGGTTTTGCGCTACCGCTGTCAAAGTGAGGAGGAAGAGGTGGTGCTATCATGTGACCGAGCCCCCAAGTGAATGGGGCCAGTGGAAGTGCTGAGTGTAGCAGTGCTGGGAGAAGCCGGTCGATATGTTGTGCAGGGCTGCAAGAGCATGCCACAGGAAACGAGTTTTTGAAGGTCATCGCTGTTTTGTTTCTTGAAGTGGATGAAATTCCACTTTCAATGAAAAGGTCGTTGGGAAAGCGACCTGTTAGGTTACAGTTACCGGGTACGAAAGGTAATGTGCTATATATGAATATGTACACACATATATTAGAAATAATATGCAGGCTATATACGCACCACCTCGTTTGTAATTTCAAATCGCGTCCCAACTTTGTAGTTGAGATTTTCAGGAAAAAGTTTGACGGGCATTAAAAATGTTGACGGTGCATTCCTGTGTTATCACAGGCTTCTCGCTGAGGTTTAATAGGAAAGCGATTCAATTCAATATTTAAATATGGTTTACCCCGGGGATGGCTCCCTCTGTAGGAGTCGGGACTTACGTAAGCTAATGCCTTCCAGAAATGAAAGGGGTGCCACGAGAGTGAAAAAGCCTAGAATCCTCGTGTTTCCGGAAGTCTTTTCCCTGAACAACCTGAGTGAAAGTCGACTCTTAACGGGGTATTATTGTATCTGATTAACTTCTGAAAAACAAAAACCGGGATATCAGGAGACAAACAAGTCCCAAGCATGTATATGTATTTGTTTTTTTATTTTTTTTGAATCTATGCATAGCTGTATCGAAGCTGTCCGCTGTCAAGAATAGATAACCATGTCTTTCTGTGCCCAAACCAACCAGTTCTTAAAGCGTCTTAAGGCAAAAGCGAATCTCGTGTCGCTTCATGAACAATAATCTTGAAAGTTTGACATACTTTTATTTAAGCGTGGCGAAAAGACAAAACGTTTCTCCGGGGCAACTGGGTCTTTTATTTTACTCGACTATCTTTAGCGATCGGGGTTAGGCGGGATAATCGGACAGACTTAACGTTTCTTCGGTTTTAACCATTTTTCACGATTGGTACAACACTGTTTCAAACGGGACAGTGAGCTTCTGTGTGTCTCAATGTCCATTTTGACTGACCTCTGGCTGGAGGGCAACCATTATTCTTAAGAAGCCTGCTTACTGAATTCAGTCAATCCGAGTGCACAGTAAGCAATCTGTAGCATAACTGACAGCAGCCATTCTGTCCTCACTGGGACATCACATGATCTCTCGCCCAGCCATTAGAAACGCACTAAAAAAGTATGACTGCATTTAGTGAGTCTTAAGTTACAGCCGCGGTTCTGCGCACGCTGGTTCAACAGGAAACCTGTCACTTTGCATTCAGGGTTGGTAACAAATTGTTAGCAATATTTTCCTAACTCTGGCAGTGTCTGGCAGGAATAGTCTTTTCAAAGTGAAAGTCTTCATGTCTGGACACGGGAAGCATTTTGCCAATGACAGGAAAAAATAAATAAATAAATTGACCTCTCGTTGCATCAGGGCACGTGCTTGAGAGACCGATGAGATGTTTGACAGGATGGTGGCAGCTGGTTGGCCTGCCAAGCCTTGAAAAACACTCACTGAAAAACAATTCCAGCAGAGAGGAAATGACAACGGTTTCAACTTCTGGAGTGCTTTCACTTCTTGTGGTTTACAAAGCGATTTACTTTGTACAGCATTCACCTGCACACCAATAGTGGCAACGTTGGGTTCGACGTCTTGCCTGGGGACATTTCGACTGGCAGACAAAAGGAATGGGGAATCGAACCGCAAACCTGATTGGAGGGAGGCCCGGCTCTACCTATCCGCATAAGTCATCGGTATGGCAATCCTGCCGGCATGCACCTGAAAAACTGCCTAACAGCTACAGCCCTAATCCTGCAATGTCTGCAGGTAGTTCAAATACTCATTGTGCAAAACTGCACAAGGGAAAACTTCGGAAAAGATTATCTTTAACAGCTTCCATCTCGACACCCACCTATTTTGTGACAACCCAAACGAGCTGTAAATGAAAGAAAAACCAAAAGCTCGACTTCAGCAAAGACACATCTAAGAAAGCTGCTTGTTTCAGTTCCGGGTTTGCAGAAATTGGCCTCAACATTTCTGTTTCGACAGTGACTTTATTATTTTTTCCCCCCATTGGTCTGAGAGCAGGTTGGACGCTCTGCTGGCTATTTAATGCAGTTCTATCCAGCAACACACTTTCCCTGCAGAAAAAACACACTGTACTAAATGACATAATCAGACAGTCCCGGTCTGCCTGTGCTATCTGCTCTCTGATATTTCACTCCCTCGGCCGGGTTGCTGTGCTATTCCTGACATCGGGCTCCACGTGACGCACATGGATTTGGGGATAAAAGAAGCCACATCTTTACGAGCCGCTGCCAAACGGCTGGCGTGTGTTACAACAGCTGTACGGCAACGGGGCCGCGGCTGGTGCTGGGACAAAAGGAGACCCTCTGCTGTCGGAGGCCACAGCAGAAGCCGGGGGCGTCCTTCACTTCCTGTTTGTATGTACAACCTTCGGTGAAGGATAAAGGAAGAAAAAAAAAAAAAGGCGAACGGTGGAGCAGGGGGAGGAAAGAGGGGTGGGAGAGATTCCTTAAGAAAAAAAAAAAAACTCACACAGACAAAGGTCTCATTGTGCAAAGGTAGCTTGCAGCATCTCCTGAAAAAGAGCAGCGAATGCTACACCTCGCTGTGCGTCAGGAAACGGCAGCTGGCAACGTTGCCATCCTCGTTTATTCCACAAACCTCTCCGGGCTTTAACGACCCGACTGAAACCCAAGACTCCGCAAATTATGGCCTTAAACAGCGACAATAACAAAGAAAAATGGAATAACCTGAATAGGCTTTGAGGAATTGCTCTGCCACCAGCCTCCCTTTGTCAGGTATTTTAAGGCTTCACAAGAGCTGCCGCGCATCCAATAAACCGGTGGGAGCGATTCTTTGACCGGAGCGAGATTGGGGATGGCTTTGTTTTGCAGAAAGCTTCCAAGAAGGCCACGCCTTTCCACGCCGATCGTTGCACTATTTTCTCCAAATTCAAAAATAAAGATACAAAATGCAATTGAATTTGCATTTGGGCGCCATACAGTCAAGGGTCAACGGGCGGTTTAGAATCCTGCAATTTCTCCTAGTCAAACAGCTGAGCAACTGGGTCCACGACTTCAACAATAAGAACCAAGGCACCCTTCGGTCATCGTCCGTTTAGGGCGAGTACTTTTGATCATCTCTTACTAGCAACCTCCCCTCCGCCATCTTTACAAATGGGATACGGTCATAATAGAGATAAAAGTAGGAAGAGGTGTCAATTTTTTTTTCTTCAAAAGCCAGTTGTACTCGACTCTAACCGTGTCAGAACCATGATAGCGGGATAATTACCGCTGAAATAATTGTCCTCGTCACATCGCGATCCTAATCGCATTGACGAAGATGAGCATACAGCGCTGAGTAGCCGAGTAACAAGTGCAGCGCAGGGAAAGAGAGGCCACATTTATAAAAATGTGATACAGAAAGGGTGTTTTTGTTCTCACCTCAAAAACTCAAGAGATGAGAGCATTCAACAAAACGAGGCACAAAGTTGCGTTTGTGGCCAACTGCCTCGATCCAAACACATCCAGAGATCTTAATCTGCGATCTGACCAAGAATGGATTAATGGAGACGGCTCATTTAGACACTCCGTGACCTGTCAGCGGTCCCGGGCAAGTCCTCGCTCTCAGGCGGCAACGTGTTCCCGCCCGAAGGTGTCGTCACAGTGTGCACCGAGGAGTGTTGGGTAAGTGTCAGAGCTGGAGTAAACAAGGGCCGCTTTCCAACTGCAGCAACTTCGGGCAGAACCTAGAACCTTTTCAGAAACTCGGCTGTTTTTCCGTGCATTCGGACAGCATCCGAACCCGGAAGCCGTGGCCTCAGCTCCCAGAACCATTTTAGTTCCTGCTCCGAAGAAGAAAAACCTTCTGTGGCGTAGCAGGCCAGAAGAGCGTAGACGTCTTTGTCGGTCCATTTTTCGCTGGATATTTCTCTTCTGTCGCAAGAAAACAGCTGACGTTTTTTAAAAAAGGTGCACCGCAAGAAGCATCGGGTAATGGCCACGGCTTATGAGTTCCATCGAGCACTTACATTACTAGTTTCTATGGAACTGTAAAAGAACTCTGCCTCAGAAAATGTGCTAAAATTGTTCTAAGAGCTGAGGTCCATGGTTCCTGGTTCTTCTGCTGTCCGAAGGCACCAAGAGCCTCCTAGTTCCTGGGGAGGTTCCAGGAAGCACAAAAAGTTCCTTTAAGGCTGTTATTTGACGAGATATGAATCTGGCGGTGACAGAATGATTTGGACACTGGAGTAACCCGCAGTCAGGCGTCAATATTAAAGCACAACCCGCTCACGATTGGTCGCATCAGGCTGAGCAGATCTTCCCAGTCACTGCATCGATACGGACCAACAGGGAAAACGCTGCCACCCGATCGGAGGCCAACGGCGGGGAGGCGGTGCCTGGGCTTCCTGCTCAGTAACAAACGCACTTCACCTGGAGATGGGAACATCGTTCATCCTGCGGCCCTTATTGGCTCCTCTCGAGTTTCAACCGTCCTGTGCCGTGCCGCCGTCGCCAGTGGCCCAGTTAATGCGTGCGCTGCCGGAGCCATCGATCGATGTGAAAACTCCACGGGCAACAGTCAATTAGGCCAGCGGAATTTCCATCCCAGATTTCGATCCGGGGCGAGTCAGCTACAGAGTGGCAACGACCCCGGGCCGTCGGACAAACTACAGTGGAAACACGAGGCTGGACGTGACCTCCAAACCTAGCACAAACCCCCGGATTCAGACGGGCAGCGGCTAATTAAATACGTCCCGTCAGGTGATGGAGCTGATCTGCTCGCAGCCGTAATATTGAGTTGATGAAAGCGGCCCCCTCTCCCGATACTGTACCAGACACTTGCCAGTAAGTCTCAACATAATCTGAAGCGGGAAACACAATGGGAAGTCTGTCCGGGCTGCGTGGGCTCGATGAGCTACAGGAGCAGCTTTTCATCATTGGCTACTTTAATGGCTGATACCAGAATGGCTCCTCCAGAGATTACAGAACCGGGGAGGGGAGATTGCCTTTCACCGTCCTTCATTTACTTCACAACCGCCGCACCAGACAAAGACAAAGTCACCCGGACGTGACCGAGACATAGACAGACCCCATCTTAAGACCCGCTGACACTATTCTTAATTTTTAATCCGTGGAAGTTGGGAAATGGGACGCGCCCATCCTGGACAATAGGTATCCTTGCAGGACCAGGATCTCACAGAAGTGCTGTTTCTCCTGTGGACGTTGATGGATCTACACGACGTGCTGCGCAGCTCTGGCTGGACGAGAGTCGCAGATATTATTTTTGAGTTTATTACGGATAGATATCCAACACTGCAGTATTTTACTTTTTTCAAACAAGGCCCAGCCACAGCTAATTACTCTTCTTAGTGCTTGGGTGTGTGTAACACCCTTCAGGGGTTTGAGAACATCCTGTGTATTATCCCGTTGTCCGGCTGGTTTAAAGGCAGGAAGTCAGCGCGGTGTTAAAGGCAGATCTCAGAATATCTTTACGCGGCCTTGGACAGGATTCTGCCCGCTGCCAACTTATATAGAGGCGTTGAGGAATTCTTTTGTGTTAGAAACTATAAAAGTTTGGGATACATTTTCCTCTCTGGGACTTTCCTGTGGCATTTTTGTCATCGTGTGAACAGCTTGATATTTTCCGTCATATTAGGCAGGACCATTGGTACTGGCTTGGTACTTGCAAATACGGTTAAAAGGTGTACTGACAGAAAGTACCTGTCACTAAAGAAAAAAAAAAACCCAACAACTTCATTAGGAGCATGCAAATAGTAGAAATACACGACTGACACCAAATACAAGAAATGCTTGGTGCAGGCCAGCTCCGAAGAAGACACTGGTGGGAGGTTCTCCGTCATTTCCTGACCGCTTTGCACACGCCGGCTTCCAGAGTGGATGTGGTAAACAGACACTCCGGTCGTGCGGCGGCGAAACTTTCTTTGACCACAGGAGGAGAAAAAAAAAAAAAAAACCTCTGCGCTGTGTCGAATGTCATTACAATTGAGGCCTGGAATGGAATTTCCATTATTCCCCCCGCCCCCACAACTTTTGGGGAACGCTTATTCTACTTCTCACCAATAAAAGCCAGACTTTGAATCATCGCACGCTGACGACGACATCTCAAGACCAGACGTGTCCTTCCGACAGCCCAAGAACAGGTTATCCCTCTAATGTTTCATGGTGATAAATCTCCATGGTAACCCGTGCTGCACAAAGAACTTGCCCCAGAGGATATTATGCTCTGGTTAAAGTAGCAAAACATTGAAATCTCCAGGTTCTCGCAGAAAACAACTCACGAGATTCTTCCATCCGACAGAAGCAAAATGGGGCGCGTTCAGCAATATGTTGGGAATGTTCCCTCATGACTCCAGCTGGGCCGATAATCCCGATATTTCCTGAGGATTACGGTCATGGCGAGGCTGTTCAGCGTGGCCTCCAATGTGACTGAAGGCTGGAGGAAAAGGTTTGGAGAAGAGAAACAAAACCCGCTTTGGCAGAGTAGGAACTTCTTGCAGTTCCTTGAACCTTTTAAGGAACGAGGCAGTCTCCAGTTTCTCAGCAGAAAAACAGGAGACCCCAGTTCCTAGAACCACTTCAGCGCCTAATCCAAGGCAGGGTAGTTTTCCGGTTCCATGGGAGCTGTGACGTGGCTGATTGGTGACTCTCAAGCCACAGCCCTTACCAGATGCCTCTTATGGATGGTGGGGCGCCATTTAAAAAACAAAACAAACTATTGTCACAGAGGGGTTTTTACAGGCCTCATCGAAGAACATCAACATTTTGGGCAAAATAAGCACGGAGGTGGCTAACAGCTATCGGGGTTCTTCACGTGGCAAAGCAGTGCTTGGAGAAAATAAAAACCCCTCAACCTGTCTGATGCATGAACATGAACACTGTCACAACTTGGCTCTCCATGTTGTCCCTGTCGTCTTCTTCCTCTTCTTCTTCGAGGTGGTTTGTTTTTTTTTGAGTGTCGCGCTTAAAAAAGTACAGACGCGGACAATTTCAGGCTCGTTCCTGGAGCGAAATTCAAGCGGGACCGTTTAATGTCCAAACAAACTCCTGGATTCCGTTCATTTGCAACTGTCGGTGTTCAGTTTCGCATTAGCCTCCCCCATCAGTTTACCACTCATAACACACTTCCTAAGAAATAAATAAATTGGATGATATCCACTCCCAGCATATTTCTATGCAACCTCTCCTCTATGAAAAAAGGGTTTAGAGACCAGACGCACACTCAGATGTTACCAGGGCGGCTCCGGCGCTCGGAAATAAAACAGCAAGACATTTGGGCCGGCAATCAAATGAGTCAAAACACTCTTGAGACAAAGATCAGAGTCCTCTTACAGTAACTGACTTGACAAAGAGACACTAATAGAACATGGGAGGCCACACACAAACACACGCACTGGTTCCTCATGCGGTCATACGGATTTATTAAGAGTCCTGATTATCATCATCTGTTGCATCCAATTTGGGAAAAACACTGCAAGACAGAAAGTTAAAAGGGCTGGTGGTGACACACACACACACACACACACACACACACACACACACACACACACACACACACACACACACACACACACACAAATGAATCTCTTTTATACAGAGCGCGAATGCACACCTACCCACGCGGGGG
>CAAKHD010000793.1:2598-18097 GCA_901007705.1 Fistularia tabacaria
CGCTCTTCCGATCTAAATATAAGGGTACTTCAGTTCTTGGGTGTTCCTTCTCCCATTTTCATTTGTTCAGTCCCTCTTGTCCCATTCTTTGAAGAGGGTGAAATGTGAAGTTAAACGCTAACGTGTTTTCAGGGTGTATCTGTGATGATATATCTGTGGATGTTAAACAATGGATGAAGGCACAATTTCAGGAAAAGTTTCCTGTTTTCCATCATGAACAGTAACATTGAGTGAGAACATCTGGGGAACAGTCCAGTAGGGGAACAGTCCAGTGTTCCCAGTATACATGAATTCTGATTTACAACATCCGGGCCAAGTCATTCTCCTCAGCACAGCTTTTGTTCACGGTCCAACTTCTTAGAGTTTCTGTAATGGACTTCCACAATGAAATATGTCTGTCTTTGACTGAAGGTGGTATCTTACGATAATGGGACAAGCTTTTCTCCACATAGAAACTGGTATTTCATTTGTTACCCGCTGTAACAGCAGTTCTCTTGAGAGCTTGCTGTCAACATTTCAAAGTGCTCAAGATCTGATTGGTTCTATACCACTAGAAAAATACCAGTGACAAAAATACTGTTCTCCTTCCTCGACTTTTGTCCCCACAGATTCCACATCCATGTAGCTATTTGTTCGACACCAAATCAATGACTTGTCCCCGCAACTCGGTGGTCCGATTGATGCATTTACATTATCAGCATTTACTACCAGAGATTTAAAATGGACAGAAACATTTTCATAGTTGAGGAAGTTTTGAGTTTTAATAGTTGAGGAAATGCAGAAAAATCACGATGCAGCAGCAGTGAACCGTAGCCATGGTAACACAGAACACCATGTGATATCGGGGTTCAAACAAGGGGACAATCTCAGTTCAGATGAAACCTGGTGACACCCAAAACTTTAGTCTGAATGTATTTCTTATTTAGGTGATGCTTTTTGAAGAGGTAGGACATCATCAAGTCAGGAAAAGCTAGTCTTCAAGTATGAATGAGAAGTAGGTTTCTGAAAAGAGATGAACTCATACGGAAGTCTTTTGACTGGTACTACAAAGATCTACTGTCGTCTTAATCTAAATCCTTTCTTGGCCCCCATTTTGTCAGGGTCAGAAGCAGAGGGACTCCATGTTTTTACACTGATCCTTGCCGGGGGCTTCTGCTACCACAGGAAGGCACAAAAAAGTTTTATATAACAAGTCATACCGGTGATAAAAAAGGGGCCATGTGTAGAGAACGTAAAAAAAGCTTGAGATATCAGGGTTAAAGAATTTTAAAAGGAGGACTGATGATTACCTGACGGTTGTGCAGTTGCCTGTCGACGTAGACTTGTCCTTCTGTGATGTATCCAGTCAGATCAGGGATAGGGTGAGTAATATCTGTCAAGAGAGATAATGTGAATGTATTTGGATGGATTCATGGCGGAAAAACAAGATGGAACATTCCACTTTCTTACGATGCAAATGTTTTCTAGATCTTCTTTGGGTTTATGGTTAGAGCAAAGGACATCAACAAGTAGAAGTCTTTCTGGATCGGTTCAATACACTGATACACTCGCACGCACACGTTAAAAATAATCCAGTCCACAGACGCGCACAGCCTGGTTTTTGCTTCGTGAGATCCAGCTGAACAACCTTTCCACTAAGTCAAGAGCCGGAGAGCCCTCAGGAACGCCAACTGCGTCGAGTAAAAAGCCCACAATCACATCCCCATGTTGCCGTAATGGGTGGACTACTGTTCCAACCTGATAGGAGTGGGCTCTTCATGTATGTTGCTATGGCAACTGCCAGCATCAAAAATGTCTCCTCAGTCCATTTCTGGTGCCAAGTGCAATTACTGCCACGATGACTTGTCAGAATTAAGCATTTGCGGGGTGAAAATATGAATGACTGTGCTGAAGTCTAATGTGAAAGCAGCAGGAAAAAAAAGAATGACAAAATCTACCAGGACATCACTTTTGAAAGATGTTTTCTCACCATCGTTGGGCATGGTGAGGATGGGGATCTGGGTGATGGAACCGTTCCTGCCCTCCACTCGGCCGGCACGTTCGTAGATGGTGGCCAGGTCAGTGTACATGTAGCCAGGGAAGCCTCGGCGGCCAGGCACCTCCTCTCTGGCAGCAGACACCTGAAGAGATGAGTGGCAATGGATATGGTTGATTAAAATGCAGTATTTCTTTCGGTCAACGTCGGGGACAGCAGAGACAGCTAAAAGTGCCCTATTTTTATCAAACCTACAGAAATGGACCAAATGTCAAGACAACTCACCTTGTCTTCAGTGCAACACTAATTGCCTTAAATTGCTCTTTTTAATTAGTTTAATTCAAGTCTGTAGACAGTTTTATTCATCCAGAGTTTGCATCTCTTTGTGAAGTTTTGTTGGTTGCCGGGAAAATAACTCCTGCAGTCCTTCGCTTTTACCAAAAATTCAAATACTGTGCCATTGCCTCCTCTTCTGCCTTTTTATTCTGAGCGGGGAACATTCATGGCCCCTCCAAAAAGTACCCAGAGATACTTAAGAAATATATGAAGAAAGAAAGGCGACTGGCAAAAAAGTTTCCTAATTAAACCTGACAAGCGTACCGCTTTTGCAGCAATGTGATGGTTATAAAAAAAATAAATAAATAAAAAAAGTACAAAAGAAAAAGGCTGAGTTTCAGGACCCAATCACAATCCTCCTGCCTAGTTTCCAGGAGGAATCATAACATGTACCTAAGGCACTACTAGGGTTGGACCACCATTTAACAAAAAGGAAGTAGTAATTAAATAGGAGACCATTTTGAGATGGGCAAAACTGAAAATGATATCGGTTGTTTGGACGGGTGGGGTCTGTCATCTTGAAGTCCTGGAGAACGAACCATCGAGCCACACAGCTCTGGGCAGTTGGTTTACTCTGATCGTCTGATCAGTAAATTGATTCAGAGACTGGTTTTTGGAGTCATGGTCAGCATCGTGTTCTAATCAAAAGGAGGACAACACTTTACAGATTAATCGTGAATGCAGATTTCTAATTGCTAACGACAACCTAAGACAGCTGACTGTCCACATTAAACCCGTCATGTCATCCTTTGACAAACTGATGTATTGAGCGCATAGTCTTGGTGTTGAACAACAAATGGTAGATGGGAGAAAGGCATTAAATGTGTTATTGATTTATCTTTAGCAAGCATTACACAGCCTATTATTTCCCTCAAAAAAGGATAAGGAGTGGAGTCAAGTGATAATGCCTCTTTGGGTATTCCAGAGGCAAACAGCTGGTTGGACAGTACTACAATACTGTTTTCAAGGCCTCAACAAAAAGGACCAAAATTATTCCCACCCCCCTCCTTTTTTTTTTTTTTTTTGAAAAAGTCAAGTGAATACAGGGCAAAGAGGAAAATAAATTCACCCCATTGATTCCCGGATTCAAAGGTTGATGGGCAAACTAAACACTCGTGAACTGTGGATTCAATGTAAAACTCAACCTTTGCATGCGTGAATAGGGACAGAAGTTAAATGTGGCTGTCCTCCTCCTCTTTGTACGGGGCTGAAATACCAATCAAGCAAGAGTCATCGCTGACAATCGGCGCGGAGTACACGGGCCAAGGTTGTGGCTAGTAAATGCGAGAAGGGGAAACACATAAGCACCATTTAAAAAAAAAAAAAGAAAAAAAAAAGAAAGAAAGAAAAAGAAATCCCATACATTGTGCTGCCGGTATATTGAGAAAGCAAACTGCACAACATAAAAGGATTACTACGGCGACACAAAAGGAGTGACTCGCGAGGGCCGACTCCTCACAACAAGCAGAAAAGGAGGGCAATGGGTGGGAGTGACGGGGGCCATTTCCTCGTAAAGCCGAGCGCTCAATAATTAGTTTCAGGTATTTCCTACAAGAATGAAGGACACATTATCTTCCCTTTCAACGAGGTGCACAGGACTTTAGTGAGGCTATCAGCTTTGTGGTAATGCTGCGGAGTATTTGCATCCACGAGTTGTTGACACGCTCGCCTTCGGTGCTTCAAGCCGCCGGCTCGATCATACAGGCTGGATGCTGTGTATATAATGCATCTCTGGGGTGGCCTTGCAACAACAGGGTGCATACATGAAAGAAAAAGCCGAGAGGGATGCAGTGGGCGAGGCAGGGATTGGGAGGCTGAATGGAGCAAAGAAGAATTTTAAAAACCATGAAATCACACAAAATTTCAGACTAGTTATGCAATCCTATCAGGATATCCTGAGTAGTAGATAGGAGACCTTTGGGACGCTGCTGCTTAGGATGACTGAGCAATAAAATGGGACTGATTTAGGATATTTTTGAACTCTTTCGCTGATGTAGGGCTGCAACTCATGACTATTTCGATGATGGACTAGTTATCAACTGTAGTAAGAACTAATTGACCCGTCAGATTATGAGATGTCGAAGAAAAAAAAAAAAGAGGTCTTATTCATAGGAATTGCAGCAATAAAATACATTTTCTTTCACAATACCTTTCATTTCAAAAGTTTGTTGTTAATATTGCAAGATGCTTCTCTTTCCCTTGAACAAACGTTTACGCATTTTGTGCATAACACCTTGGGTGCAGAAAAAGGTTTGATAAACAAACCGCTAAGTACTCAAGTGTTGCAATCACGGATAAAATATTTTTTTCTCGGCCGTGTCATGTAAGAAACGATCCCAAACCTTGGAACGTTTGTTTGCCGTTGGCCTGGCTTCGGCCACCTCCATGCCGCTTGCCCCTCTGTTCCCAGCTAGCTCGCTAATGTATCAAACATTTGGGAAATGTGAAATGGGTCACTCTGAGCTATTTTGATGGGCTGCAGAGAAAATACTGTTTGGCGTAGCTCTGCATGCCACGGGATTCGCACCACCGGTTGCCGTTGACTATTTGTTGAAAAGTACTTGCAGCTCTACAGTGATGGCGAAAGGAAACTCAAATCTGCACGTTTCCTTTTAAATTGCGGAATTGACAAGATAGACATGAACGGAATGCTTATTGAAAAACCTATTTGGCATTCCGTTTAAACCTATGAAGTCTAATATTAAACATATATTTATAATACAATATAATTTCACCACCAGTTACTAACTTCTGAAGTGTTTCTTTATTTCTTTAAATAGCCACTGTAGCAATTTGTCCTTTTTAGATGCTCACAGTCTCTTATACTTAGTCCAAAATTGCACAAAAAAGCACAAACATATGTTACAGCTGGCTTGACCTGCTTCACTGAGGGGAAAAAAAAAAAAAAAAAAAAAAGGATCAAATCTATTCGTTTATAGATTTAAAAATTCTCATTAAAGTGATTGTTGAAAAGAGGAAGTAAAAAAAAAAAAGCATTACAAAAGTGGTGATAATATGTGCCGTCAGCAGATATCACTTGGATGGAGTTTGTTGAAATGGAACGTAACAAATACTCACTTTTGACATTAACGGAGTGTTTTCAGGAGCGGGGAAAAAAGTTCTTTTATGTGCGAAGCAGGAGGTGGGAGTGTGTTACCTCTCTCAGAGCCTCAGCGTAGGAGCTCATATCAGTCAGGATGACCAGGACGTGTTTCTCACACTGGTAGGCCAGGTACTCAGCGGTGGTGAGCGCCAGGCGAGGCGTGATGATGCGTTCAATGCTGATTGGTCACAAAAAATAAAAGTCCATGAGTGCACTTACAAGCCATATGGGGAGTTCTCAAAGCGAACCCAGATTATTTATTCTCATTTGAAAAAGGAAAACGACTGAACGTAAACTTGTCCAAGTGCATATACACACGACCACAGAAGGCTTCTCAATATCAGATATAGTTCTGATGAGAGTTTCATCAAGTATACAATGCCTGTGAAGGTCATTTGGGCGAGTTAATGAAAAGGATTTTTAAGTTCAAATGAAAAAATTAAGATTACAATGTCTTTGTGAAGGTTCTCAGTCAGCTAGGTAATAATTAAATTCCTTTAAATTCACTAACATGGTAGACCCTTTTAACTTGGACCGACGACCAACCCCAATGTAAAAAAATGTTAGTAGCTCCTGCAGAACCTTGTATACCGTATTCATACATACTAGATTCATACTATGAGGGGCTATGTGTACACGGAGGAAAAAGATTTGATTTCAATTGATCTATTTTAAAATCGGCTCACGTGGGATCGTTGGCCAGGTTCAGGAAAAGGCAGACGTTGTCCATGGAGCCGTTCTCTTCAAAATCAGACTTGAAGAAGCGAGCGGTTTCCATGTTGACCTTAAAGACAAATAACATAAGTAGCAATTAGGGTGATGTGTTTGCATGAATTTACAAAATGTAGCCTGGGCCATAAGTGCCTTAAGTCAAAATGTACAACGGTGCGTAGATCATTTTATAAATACTTATGGAAATATAAAAAAAAGAAACAAGAAAAAAAAAAGTTTGCAAATGAATCTTTATGACTTAATAGTCCTGGCATTGTGTGAAAGACAGCCCCGCAGTGTGTTCAAGGTTTGCATCTGCAAAGTGATAGTGAGTCACTGCATTGACTTATTGGAGGAGGAAGAAGTCGCATGGATTACCTTGAAACTTTCAGGGCCGAACAATCAAAAAAACAATGGCAACCACATTTGACAGCTAAAAAACTGCCTTTTTCCTTCATTTATTCCAACATATAATGTAGATTGATTTCACAGACAAAGCTGATTGCACCATAAAAAGTGATGCTGAGACGTGCAGCTCCCCTTGATACATGAATGTCGGCAAGATGAGTTTACGTCATCAAATTTTTTATGCATCTTAAAGCCAGTTGTTGACCGTTTTAATCGCCATTCTTTACTTTTCAAGGAAAGAGAAATACTGGAAAACGTGTGGATTTGGACATTTTCCTTATAATATTGTCCCAGATGTTGAATCTGCAGGTATATATCAAAGCGTTGGATGCAGCTGTTAGTCAAACAGCATGTCAAAATATCATTAACAGGTTTAAATGATTTTTTTCTTATATTGTGCTGAGAAAACATCTCATAGATCATGAAAATACCTTATGGCAACCTTTTTTCTCTGACATTTCTGAGCAAGAGACAGTTCTATAAGTGCAGTAAAATAGCAGTTGGGTTGAAAGATGGAATAAAGAAATTAAAAAAAAAAAGCTAATTGAAATGACAACAGTTTTTATGGAAATTTGATTTAAGGTGTCCAGCCAAATGATTGCAAATCAGTTTGAAAAACTGTATTCTTTCTCCGTGGCTTTGTCCGTCCGTGTTTGACGTGCACTGGAAATGTTCCTGTGAGACCGGACAAAGTGGGATATGAATCACGAGAAGTGGGGGAGGGAGGAAGGGAGGGGTAACATTTAGCCAGTGAAGCAAATGTGTGTGTGCATGTATGCGCTCGGCAGAGGTCAACCCGTCACAATTGGGGCACTACAGCGGGGAGAGGAGAGAATTTGATACCGGCAGGCTGACAGTGTTAAGGGCCTGTTGAATTAGTAACCTGCCTATGTGGCGGCGGGATCTGCTCAGAGGTGCAGAAGTAACAAGAGCGACTTAAAGGTTAAATCACCTGGTGAACAAAAGACGGAAAGCAGGGCTGAAGGGAGGAGCCGAGTGTCACATCGGGGTTAAGAGGGGGATTAG
This sequence comes from Fistularia tabacaria, assembly GCA_901007705.1. Classification (NCBI taxonomy): domain Eukaryota; kingdom Metazoa; phylum Chordata; class Actinopteri; order Syngnathiformes; family Fistulariidae; genus Fistularia; species Fistularia tabacaria. The sequence goes on from CAAKHD010000793.1 coordinate 10,158, forward strand.
TGTCACAGATGTGAAGTGGATAAAAAGAGGAAAAAAAAAAGGTTTGCGGCGCAAGCGACTGCTGCGGTTTCCTAGCTTACCCCCATGGCGGCAAAGACAATGGCGAAGTTTTCGGCACTGTAGTCAATCACATCCTTGGACTTCTGCACCAGGCCGGCCTGCCGGCAGATTTGAGCTGCAATCTGGGGGGACAGAAGAAAAAATAAATAAAAATGCATATGAGCTTTACAACATATTACTCTTTGTATTATTTGTCGGACTTCTGAAAATCATCAGTTAAAACCGAAAAAACGTTTTCTGAAAAGAGTAAGCACTTTTGAAAAGCCCCGTCTTGGAGCTATGGCTTTACAGGGATAAACCTAAAACTCAAAGCAAAACAAACATAACAGTTAAAATACATAAAGTCCAGTCTGAACACGTCGGCTTCATGCCTGATTTACTCCAGAAAATCTGATATGCTGCTGATTGGTTCCTGTTTATGCTTTTGTGACACATGGGATGCTTCGTGTATTTCCAGCCCTTGTCCTTTTTTTGCCTTTTTTCAAACTGCCGTTACCTCACAACTTATTGTGTTACCGCCACGTAAGAGCGGCTGTGACAAAGTGGAGCGACTCGCCATCCACCCTGAGAATCTGTACCGTTGTTTTCTTTCGAAATCCGACTGTCTGCTTAGCGCAGATTGACGGCATTTTAAAAATATGGGCATCTATAACATGACTCCTGGAGATGCCGGGTACATCCAAATCACTGCTTAAATGAGCTGGGGGGATCTTGAGGAGTCAAATTGACAACCACTGCACGTATGTAGCCGTAGCGTCAATCTGTATTGCAGATTTGTATAAATGCTCAAGTCACACTCTAAATTGTGAAATATAGAAGCCACAGAGCTTAGTTTGTTTTAGCATCATTATAGACTGTTGCCATGGATTCAAGTAGCTAAAATGCATTTCCTTTCATTTAGCTTTTAGGGGAAGCGAAGTTGTATGCAGATCACACACACACACACACACACACACACACACACACACACACACACACACACACACACACACACACACACACACACACACACACACACATAAAAACGAGAAAAAGCTGACCTAAGCAGATGATAATAATCTTCCCTGTCGTGTCTGGTTTTGTTTTTTTGTTTTGTGTTTCTTAATAAGGCAAGTCAAGACTGCTGGTACAGAGTGAGGAGAGGAGAGGGAGCGAACCACCTGACACCATGACTTTTGCAGAATGAGCGCGGAATTTCACGCTTATCACTTAATGTAATAGCCGGTGGGCGCTGATCTGGCCTGACCCCTCGGTGCACCCCGCGACGAGGCACCTGGTCCATAGAGGAAACCGCCGCATGGGTGACCCCCGTGACATGTGCTTAATGAAATAACCATCCAAGTTTTCACACAATCCCGATGGCACGACAAGTGGGTCATCATTAGGAGGACCGCGCGCGGCCGTTTTTGTTTGGCCGATTCTACAGTGGGATCCTTTTGATCATGCGCTTTCCCAGCGCCGATGGGATTGCGGATGGCAGCTGTATTTATGCTCATTACATGAGAACTGATTGAAGAAACTGATGCTATGACATTTCCGTTTAATATCAGGTAAGCGGGGTCAGTCGGTGGGTAAAAATCTTTTTCCCTGAACCGGGCAGCGGAGATAGAACAAAGCATTTCTTGGATGTCGACAATTCAGAGCCACGGGCTACGCCAGCTGGCCAACAAATAGGCTGGCTCTTTATAACCCTGAGAGTGAGAGGGGGATGGAGTCGTGCAGGCGTAGATCTGGGTGTGGCAGATGCATTACATAATGGTAAGCTGTGGATCATGATCTTGGAAATAGTTTGGGGAAAGAACATCAATAAATGATCCAGAAAAAAGGGACACTCCAACTCTTAGAGACAAAAAGGTACACGTCAAATAGAGAATAGGTGATTTTTTTTTTTTTTTATTTTATTGTTTTTTATTCTAAGACAAAAATAGTGTAAATTGTAATTTTCCAATGGCTTTGGCACGTGAGGATATTTCTGTTTGATTGGAAATATAAAAGTAATTAACGACTATCCAAATTTTGCATGGTGGCCCTCAACATACATCGTAACTGAACCCCCGCCCCCACCGAAAATGTATTGGTCATTCCAATATAAAATGTGATTGAGCAAAGGTTATTTAAACAATTGATACATCTTATTCTACATTGGTCAAAATTACAGGATTTGTGTTCAAGTTGGTGTTTCTCTATTGTATTGTATTTTTTATTTATTTTTTTTTTAAATAAATGGGTAATGGGGTCACGTATATAGCCCTAAATCAACAAAAAGATGTTCTATTACTGACTTTCACAACAAGACTATCCAGGAACAAGACTATCCAGGGTCGCGCTGGAAAGGTTGCTGCTGCTGCTGCAAATCTGCTCCCAATTGATTGCAGTAGAGGCAAAACAACAACACTTGTTTGCTACGTTAAAAAAAAGGGGAAGGTAAGTCCCATCACCCGTTAGCAAATGCTTCCTGATTTGGACTGACAGCCTGATATATTTCAGTCATAACTTTAAGGGTATTGATATAGCATTGTTTTGATACCAATGGGCATCATTTGCTTTTGCGGCTAAAAATCGGGCACAGAAAAATCTCCCAAGAACAAGAACATCAAATTAAACCGAATGAAGAGTGAGGTACGGTGAACACAAAATGTAATGTTCTTATGTAAGCACTCACACAGGGTCAAGTTAGCCAGTTTAGTAGGGTGGGTGTTTGCCTCAGCTTCAGGACAGAGTCTCTCGGGCTGAAAGTTGTTTGATATTACTTTACTAACAAAGTAACTCATCTGGTTTACATTACTTTTGTAAGTTGTACTGAGCTTGTGCGACAAAGATGCTCCCAGAAAAAAACGAAGAAAAAAAACAGTTCCGAGCAGATTTGTTATTGCACCCGTGCAGGTCGCCATTCCGCATTTTGTTGTGCAGTATCTCCAGCCCTTATTTCGGAGGAATTGTTACCTTTTCAGAATTTCGGCATTGACTTGTTACTGAAAAAACTTGTTCTTTAGACACCACTGTCACGGGCAACAAAGACCTGCACCATGCCCAAAATAACGGCTCATTCTTTTCCATAAAATGATATTAGTTGGATTTCTATTCGCCTGCGACAAAAGGTGTGTGCTTGCATGGCCGACCATCACAAAGACTCACAACCAGGGGCAAGAGCCACAGCTTACCTGATTGCCGCAACAGGCACAATGACTTGCTTATGGAATTGGCCTAAATTACCCACTCCACAAGTAAGAATTAAATTACATTTTGTCCTGTCACGTTTTAAATGCGGCTTCCATTGACAAGCTCGCCGTGACAATAACCGGGGCACTTATTAAGTTTTCACCTTGAAGGCCTTAATAATTGTCAAGATATTCACGTGCGTGACTCTCGTCGAGCAGTTGCGTAGGACAATGAAATCATTCATTGGCAGGGGCTGAAAAAAAACCCTCAGGCGTAAAACAGATGTCGGAAAGGCGAAGAAACAACAGCGGAAAAGTATGATCCATAAAATCTTAACATTTCTGTTGTCTCATCAACGCAAACAACATCACAATAAAATCAAATGACAGGAATCGAATGGTCAGTGAGCCCTTCCTTTTAAATAAATGGTTTTCCTGGTGATTTGCTTTACTGTTAAAAATATCCCCATGCAGAATTTTTAGTTTAGTTTGTTTTTTCATTTGGGGGTAATTTCTTGAACTTTCTTGTAACTTTGAGCACCTCGTTGTGGGGCAGCCCGGCGGCGGAGAAGATGGGGATCTTCTGTCCTCGGGCGATGCTGTTCATGCCATCGATGGCGGAGATGCCGGTCTGGATCATCTCCTCAGGGTAGATGCGGCACTGAGGGTTGATGGGCTGACCTGGGAGACAACGTTTAGGGAAAAAAAAAAAAACCTTGATTGCCCAAGAGCTCTGCGGTAATGACCCTCCTTATTTATGCCATTTAACACTACGCAAAATCAGACCCTCTGGGAATTTATCCTGTGGTAAACAGTAAAACACCTGACCTATGCAGAAGTACCAAAAGTAGACGAAAGTGCCGCAGACAATACTTCAGTTATGTACATTTATTATCCAGAAAATACAGTTTAAATATGAAAACGTAAAATGTTATATTGTTTTATCAATATAAAGTGTGTTCTATTTGTGGAATTTTAACTAGGTCGATGTAAAGTCACTTTCATGTTTCTAAATTGCATCAGCTCATCTAATTTATGAAGTTTTGAAGTTCAGAAGCAATTTCTCTTATAAAGTACTGTTCTTTTTTTTTTTTTTTTTTTTTAAAGCGGAAAGAACCATAATGCTTTTGATTTTCTTAAAACCAACCCACATGCATGGTTTTCACTGGACAGGAAGGATTGGCAATGGCAATGACAATGGCATCCTGAGAGGCACCGGCTCTGCCTTCATCATTTCAAAATACCCTTTCAATCCTTATAGAATAACATGCATTGGACTCCAATCAGTTCAGAAGACTGAGGGCTCTTGTGAGTCCGTGAGGTTCTTCATGATAGCAGGGTGGCATCCGCCATTATTTTGATGAAATCGTGTTGGGACAGCGAGATGTGGGAGCTGCAGACAGGAGGAGACTTGACAATCTTGCTAAAGAAGGCCGTCTCTGTCCTGGGGAGTCGCCCCCGCCCCCCCTCCCGCCACAACCCCGGCAAAGGAGGACGGTGAATAAACAGTCCATAATGGTGGAGGAGGACTCTCACCCCGTGCCCGTACACCCCGTCAGCGCTGGAGAGCACTTTCGTGCGCTGGTGAGAGGCTCGGGAGGCCGCTCCTCCCTACAGCCGTCAGACCGTACAACGGGCAATGATCAGTTGACTAAGAATTTGTATCCCTGTTTAAAACCGTTGTTTAATTTATTTCAGAAGAAGTCGTGCAAAAAGATTCATGTTAGCACATCTCATCTAATATCTTGCGATCTGTAGGATTTCCTTATATTTCCTATAACTGAAGAAGAACTGAAGAAGCCTCTCAGATGAGGGGTGAAACGTCTTCCAAGTGAAGAAATTCCAGTCCAGTCGCCACGACGAGAAGATCGACTAGAATTCATCATGACCTGGATGACTGAAACCCCCCCCCCAGACTATATTTACTTACTGAATTCGTCCTCCCGACTGCGGTTGTGATAAAGGATTAGCTTATCTTTGGACACAAGAAGAGTTTATAAAAAGGGGGTACCCATGATGTCCAGATAGTCCTCAGCCAGAACACTGGGTCCACGGTCGATGGGTTTTCCTGAGCCGTTGAACACACGCCCTGGGAGAAAAAGCACATAGTGTCATTTCACCAAAAAGTCTGCTGTCTGCAAAATGTTTGGTTGTAAAGGAGGTCTAATTTGTTGCTATATGGAAAAAAGCTTACGCGCAAAACAAAAACACCCAAATTTAAAGACATTAATTAGATGACACTTCCAACCACATCCGATCTATTCTGTTTTATGTCAGACTCTAACAGATAAGAGGAGCTCCGATGGCTCTCATCTAATCCACGAGTAGCAAGTACAAGTAATTAGAAATTCATGGACGTGATTAATGATACTTGACAAGACAAAGGGAGGTTTACTTTTTATAGCTATTCAAATATGTGCAACCTTGTGCTTTACTGAGATAATTGCATTAATTGAGATGTTTGAGAATACTCGGAAAATTGGAGACTTAAGGTTTGATTCAGCAGTACTTAGCTATTGATGACCAGATTAAAAGCATACATGAAATAAAGCCCGAGAGAAATTCCTGCCGACAAAAGATCGTGTCACCGAGACAAAAGGATGAATGGGAAAAGTAAATACAACCCATATGTCAGCCCATCAGACGGCTCAGCAGCGTAGGCTACAGCTAAACGTACCCAGCATGTCCTCCGACACCGGCGTTCGCAGGATGTCCCCCGTGAACTCGCAGGCCGTCTTTTTGGCGTCGATGCCGGACGTTCCCTCAAACACCTGGACACGTAGCACAAACCAAACCATTGTCAAGACAGCGTACAGTAAACAAGAAATTTGTAAATTACCCTCGACTGGAAATGCTCGACTGCGTTGAAAATAAGATGGACTTTATTGATCCCACGACAGGGAAATTCAATTCAAATTCAGCAGCATTACAGGGTAGAAAAGCATGCAAAACGCAATAATAGAAAGAATATGCAAATAAGGGATATAGATACAAACAGTACAATTTATACAGTATAATACAAAATAGAAAAATATAAAAGGAAATAAAAGAAATGCCACGTCCAGGGAATGGTTCAAGAATTAGCAGATGAACAGTGAACATAATGTGGGCAGTAAAAATGAACCGATAATGAGTAAGGTGTCCTGGACAATGTATCAATACAATATTGCACAGGTGAGATCTGAAGGGTAGATTTTTTTGTTTGTTTTCACATTTTTCTACTTGCAAATTAGTAAGTTTTAAGAAAAAAACAAAACAAAACACAAGTTTGTCAAATTTTTTGCTTTACAAGCACTTATTTTTCCCCCAAAATTACATCATTAAATCCCCCAAACAGCATTAGACAGTGAGATACAGAGAACCTGGAGAAGCATTACTTCCACAGGTGCCTGCCACAATCATCGTCATGAACGGTTCTTCCTCACCTGAACCACCGCCTTGCTTCCAATCACCTCGAGGACCTGGCCGCTCCTCTTGGTGCCATCGGGAAGGGTCAGGTGCACGATCTCGGCATATCTGGGGAACTAAACAAGTTGGATAGCGGTGGTGGCGTCAAACATGGACCTCAAACCTCAAAGTCAAACTTAATCTCAGCTTTAATTTGAAGACATTTTCAACGTAAAGAGAACATGCAGCTGCCTCACCTTCACATTATCCAGAATTACCAGGGGTCCATTTACACCTGACACAGTAGAGTACGCTGAAAGACAAGACAGCTGCATAGTTATGTTTTTTTTTCCCCCTCTTTCCTCCTTCTGGAGAGTCAAATAGCAGAGCCAGCACTAACAATATTTCCATTTCCTACAGTGGTTGAAAGCTACCTATCAGCATGGTACTAAGTATACTTCCTACCAGCGGACACTGTTAATAATCACATGCTGACCTTTCCCTGGGACATTTAAGCAGCTTTCATGGACTTCCAACCCCAAATGTCAAAGGCAGGCAAATGTCACAAAAGAAATGCATGAAATTCACTTGTTTACGCAAGGCCGGGAGAATTACACACGCCCAAGGTTTGCGCTGAGCCTCTGAATAATAGACGGCTACATGAGGGGTCATAATTGATGAAGGTAAGTGGAAGTAGCCTGTGGCCTTCTTAGGCATTAGACCGGGTAGACTGGGGAAGCATTTACAAAGAAAACAGCCCAACCAAATAAAACGCTACCAATGAATTATAGTGTGCGCATTCAGTTGAAATTCGGTTTCCAGATCCAAAAACCAAATTGCTGCTTCCTCTTTGCAGAATAACAGATGTGTGAATTCTTACCACATTAGGCAGAGCGATTTTTTTTCCTCTATTACCCTCAGGATGTAGATACAAAGTTGAATGCTGAGTGAACAACTAAACGATCCAACGTTTTATACATCGCATTGTCGGTACTTCAGCTTATGATGACAGTGAAGGATGGGTTGTATCAGAGAGATCACTCAAGTTGAAACTGGGGAAAGAGAAGTGGCTTGTTCGGATCAAGCAAGTGGCTGAAGGGACATCTGAATAACTTGTACCACTCCAGTGGAATAACCTGGCTTATAGCAGCATCTCTGTTGAAATATCAATGATCCGGGTATGATAATGAAATTCCAGGCAACATTTCAGCATGCCAATCATAATATCCAATTACTACTGAAACAGTGAAAAGAAGGAAAAAAAAAAAAAAAAAAAAAAAAAAAAAAAAAACAAAAAAAAAAAAACCCCCCACACCCACCCCCCACCCCCCCCCC